>NEWO01000091.1:1293586-1310224 GCA_003013225.1 Phalaenopsis aphrodite
TACAGGTCTGAGGTCGTGCTACCGCTAGAAATCCAGACACAGTCTCTTAGAGTTGTTGTTGTCAACCAACTCACAACGGGAGAAAGTGTAAAACTCAAACTTGACGAACTGGAAAGTCTTCGGGGAAAATGACTAGAAGCACAACCACATTTGGAGCTTTACCACGCGAAGATGGTACAAGCCCATGACAAATTGGTCCGCCCAAGGGCACTCAAAGTTCGTGACATCATACTTGTTCTCAAAAGGCCTATTCATGCATGCCGCAAAATAGGTGGAAAATTTGAGCCAACTTGGGAGGGACCATTTGTCGTTGAAAAGGTCTACATAGGAAGAGCCTACAAGTTAGTGGACTTCCATGGCGAAAGACCCACGTTACTGATAAATGGACGATATCAGAAAACCTATTACGCAAACTGATGTCACTTGCCTCCGCTTGCTTTGAAACTTTGATTGTTTTGGGGATATCTCAAAAGTGTTGAGGGTGAACGCCAAAGATAATGCATCACATAAAGGCAATAGCGTGATAATAGAGCAAGATCTGATGGAGGGGCCTAGCTGCCTGCCATCCATGATAGCTACACCAGTTGGAGGCCTAGTAGCCGCCAATAAGAAACGACTTTCAGATGCTTTGCTTGGTAAAATGTAACTCAGAAATGCCAGCCGTAGAAAATAGAGGGCTTTTCTATGAGAAGAACGCTGACGTCGGAGAGAAATAAACAACTTACTCATCCCTATTCCTGAGAGGCATATTTATGATCCAGACATGGAAGAGACTCCTTCAACAAAAAAAAATAGTGCCAAAACTAATGAATTAAACGACATCTTGGCTTTATCCCTCAGTGAGAAAGAAAATAACCTAAGTCTTATGGCATCATCTGAAACACCATCATATTTAAATGTAGCACACAATTCTAGAAAATTGGTAAGATGTAAATTTTGATCTTCAGTTGGTGATCAACCAAACTGATTATTTGATACCATTTGGTTAATAGTAGGTTTAAGCTCAAATGAATTAGCCACTATAGTAGGTTTTTTAATAATACAATTAAGTTCATCCATAGTAGGGTTGGCATAATATCTTAAGGTCTAAACTCCTGATGAATTTTAGCATTTTGATTATTTTGGTTTGTCATTTCTAGAATTTTTTTGGATTTTTCAAGATTTTTAATTTTTTTTGTTTTTCTGATTTTTCTAATAGTTCTTTCTAATTCAGAATCTTAGGACACTGCTCATTTAGAACATGAACTAGGCATACACTAACATAAAGTAAAATAAAATAAAATAAAACATACAAAATAAGATAATATTTAAAGTATATGCCCAAGAGATGCATCCTTTCATGATAATTTTTATCCATGGTGGTTAAAAACACCTATTAAGCCAATGGGTGCCTCAAAAACCTCTTTAAAATTTGTGAAAAGTGATTTTACTCATCTAGTAATTGCCACTGACGCTTAAGCACAGGGTCTCAGCGCTTAGGCGAGGCCTTCTCTGTTTAATCGGCGCTCAAGCACCGGTTTTGGCGCTTAGGCGCCAAAACTCTTTTGCACAATTTTTCACCTTTTTGCTCCAAATTTGATTCTTTTTCACTCCTTTAAGCATTTTTTCCATTTTTACTTGTATCTGCAAGAAAACAGAAAAATACCTTCCATTAAAGCGTAATATCCCAAAAATGGGTATAAAAATGTGTCTAAAAATACTATATATTTTAGGTGTATCAAAGTTCAAGAGCTTAAGACCAATAAAATTTTGTTAGAAGGATTCAACCAAAAGGGATAAGGAGCCCTTAGATTGATTACATTTCTTATGAAGGTTGAAGAACTAGTAACAACCTCTAAATTCTATATCATCGACACCAAGACCTCTTTCAACGCTCTATTTGGTTGACCGTAGATTCATGAACACAACATGGTTCTATGGTCTCTACACCAATGCATTAACTATTACAGAGAAGGACAATAGCGCTTCATCGTGGAAGATTTATAATCGTTTTAAGTTCATGAAGTTGGCATTCACGAAGATGATGCCTACTATGCGCCTTCATAGAAAACTATTTCCTCTTTTGAAATTGTGACAAACAAAAGTAAAGATGTAGAGAAGTGCAATGGCAGGGTCTTCAGTGATCTTCCACCACTCTTTTGCAACAAGTTTGTGGTCTTTTAGTTCATGCACCCAAGGTCGAGGCCGGGAATGTGAATGGGGAAGAATCATCTTAATTGATGAACGGACTAGGCCAACCATCAACACTGGTGCTAAGGACAGTTCCGAAGACAAAATAATGATGACAAAACAGAAGAAACCCCAATACGAGATATCGTTAGAGGATTGCAAGAAAAGTGAATATGAGACAATGTATGATCAGATAAATCACTATGTGAATGTCATGACCCTTACTCCAATTCTCCCTCAAAAGGTCGAGAGTTTAGAGGTCAAAGAATTCCTTAGTGCTGGTTCAAAGCACATCAAATTTTACCATGCTTCTACCTCTACTAATCTTGAAAATCATGTAAATTTGGATGACGATCCTAATGAATTAATGAAATTACCTTTTGGTTATTTTTGGCCTTATGTATAAAAGTTAATTTAGTAGGGACATTTACAAATACAAATGACAAAAGATAAATTACATCTTTTTGAAAAGTTATGGAATGTTAAAAGTTGAACTCCAAACTCAAAAGAGGGTCTCAGATTTGGTAGAGTCGGGTCAGTCGATGATTCAAGATTTTGTGTAGGTGTTGCTACTGAATCAGAAGAGGATTTCCTTGATATTGAAGATAAATCTACTGATCAACTAATAGAAGATGCTCTGCCAAAATTTGAAGAAGAAATCCAGTCAACTATTGATGAGTTGAAAGAAATCAACCTCGGGACTAAAGAGCAACCCCGACTTACTTTTATAAGTTCTCTACTCAATGATGAAGAATCTTTGAAATTGATCAAATTGTTAACAGAATTTAAATATTGCTTTGCATGGAGTTATGATGAAATGATAAGAATGTCAGCAGAGGTTGCAGTTCATAAACTTGGGGTAGACAAAGATATGACCCCAATAAAATGATCTCCTAGAAGAATGCGCCTCGAAATAGAGCAATAAGTAATTGTCGAGGTAAAGAAACTAATAAATGCTAACTTTGTAAAATAAGAGCAATACCCAATGTGGTTAGCTAACATTGTACCTATTAAGAAGAAAAATGGACAAATTTGTGTTTGTGTAGACTTTAGGGATTTGAACAAGGCATGTTCAAAAGATGAGATCCCACTACCGATACCAGAATGATGGTGGATATCTCTTCAACACACAAAATTTTCTCCTTCATGGATGGATCATCGAGATACAACCAAATCAAGATGCCTCTCGAAAATGCAGCTTTTACAGCCTTTAGAAAGCCAATTGGAATTTTCTACTACAAAGTGATGTCGTATGGATTAAAAAATGCTAGAGCAACATACCAATATGCAATGACAAAGATTTTTTATGATCTCATTCAAAATAAAGTGGAATGCTATGTGGATAATTTGGTCATCAAAAGTAAATGAAAGATAGATCATTTATACGATTTGAGGATCGTGTTCGAACGATTACGACGACACAATGTTAAAATAAATCTCATAAAATGCGCCTTTGACATTACCTCTGGGAAGTTTATAGCATTCATTGTCTGTCATCGGGGAATCGAGATTGACCCAGATAAGATTAAAGCTATCTTGGAGATGCCTCCTCCTAAAACCTTGAAACAACTACATTCCTTCCAGGGGAAGTTGGCATATCTGAGACATTTTATTTCCAATCTCTCAGGTAGGTGTCAGCGCTTCTCGGCATTAATTAAAAAGAATGCCAATTTTTTTTGGGAAGAGAAATGCCAGCAAGCATTTGAGGATGTTAAACAATACTTAATGACACCTCCTATTTTGGCAGCCCCTATCCGAGGGAAACCATTGATACTTTATACCGCGACCTCAGACGACTCTCTTAGAGCCCTCTTGGCCCATGTCAATGGTAAGGGTAAACAAAACACACTCTGCTACTTGAGTCATCATCTGATACCAACGGAAGTAAGGTATCTAACCATTGAGAAACATTATCTAGCGTTAATTTTCGCCGCCCAAAAGCTCAAATGGCATGCCTCTCATAAGATTACCCTAATTTTAAAAGTTAACCCATCGTAGTATTTGATGACCCGACCAACACTCTCTTAATGTCTAGCAAGATGGTTAATAATCTTATTACAGTTTGATATAGCTTTTGTTTCTCTCCGTTCTATCAAGGGACAGATTCTAGTAGACTTTCTTGCTGCACACCCACTGCCAATTGGATCGCTTTTTAATGATGAACTACCAGATGAGCAGATACTACAAATGAAATTCTCTAGTGGGCAACGCTGAGAGATGTACTTTGAGGGAGCTTTATCAGCCAGAAAAGACATAGGATCAGGAACAATGAAACCGGGGAAAGCAGGGAATGGTTTGATCTTTATCACACTAGATAAGGGCATCTTGAGGTTCTCATACCACCTGATAGAGCCATGCACCAACAATGAAGCAGAATATGAAGGTTTAATCACCGAATTGGAGTTGTTAATCTTAATGGATATAACAAACTTTGCCATCTATGACGACTCACCACTCTTCATCCAACAGGTTTTCAGATGATAGAAAATTTCTAAAACCAAGATTAGTAGAATATCATCGATATGCAATGAAGCTGTAAGAGTAGATTCCCTATGTAACTTTCTTCTAGATTCCTAGGGGAGATAATGCTTATTCCAATGCTCTAGCAAAACTTACTAAGGAGCAGGCGTGTCCCCTAGAGGATTCCATTGAAATCATAGTGCAAGGAAGGCAAATTCTATCTCAAATTGATCTTGACATTCTACACAAGCTCAAGAATGAAAAGGAAACGATGATTGCAACTGTAGACATCAATGAAGATTGGTGCAAGCCATTTATAGAATATTTGCAAATTGGAAAGCTATTAGAAGACAAGTTAGTAGCACATCAAACTACAAAAAGGGCTACCTCATATGCCTTAGCTGGTGATGTCCTCTACATAAGATCATTTGACCAGATATGACTAAGGTGTCTAAGCAAAGCCGAGGCACAAAATATTGTTAAAGAAATACATGTTGGATTGTGTGGCCCTCAACAGTCAAGGCCAAAAAAGAAAATGAAGATCAAAAGGCTCGGATATTATTGGTCAGCAATGATGTCCGACTGCATGGATACAACCAAAAGATGTCACCAGTGTCAGGTTCATGGGTTGGCCTTGCACCAACCTCCATATGAACTCCACCGAACTGTTGCCTCGTAGCCTTTCGAGTGTTGGGGCACGGATATAATACGTCTGATAGACCTTGCGTCTTCGAAAAGACACATATTTATACTTGCATCTACAGACTATTTCTCAAAATGGGCAGAGGCAGTATCGTTAAGAGAGGTTACGACACAACACATCCTTCAATTTTTCAAAAGCAAAGTTGTCAACCATTTTAGAGTAGGAAGAATAATTTTCGACAATGGGATAGCTTTCAAAAGCACCAAAATTAACAATTTTATCAAAATACACTGAATAAATTGAAGATACTATACAATTTACTATCCCATAGCAAATGGCCTCGCTGAAGCCTTCAAAAAGACATTGGTACAGATTTTAAAGAAAACATTGGATGAAAACAAAAGAGATTGGTAAAACAAATTTCTAGAAGCTTTGTGGGTCTACCGAACAATGTTAAAAACTACCACTCTGTGTAAACCCTACATGCTCATGTACGGGTCCGAGGCTGTGCTACCATTAGAAATTCAGACGCCATCTCTTAAAGTCACAGTCTCCATCCAACTCACAATAGAAGAAGGTACGAAGCTCAGACTTGAAGAACTAGAAAGTTGAGGGAAAATGACTTGAAACACAACAACCCTTGAAACTTTACCAAGCAAAGATGGTACAAGGTCATGACAAATTTATTTGCCCAAGGACATTTAAAGTTGGTGACCTCGTACTCGTACTCAAAAGACCTATTCTTGCATACCGCAAGATAGGTGGAACATTCGAGCTGACTTGAGAGGGATAATTTGTCCTTGAAAAGGTCTTTGAAGGAGAAACCTGCCTGTTAGAAAACTTCTAGGGTGAAAGACCCATGCTACAATTCAATGGATGATACCCGAAGACATACGACGCAACTTGGTGTTGTGTGTCGCCACTTGATTTAAAATTTTGAAATTTTAACTGTTTTGGGGTTATCTATGTGGCCAAAAGTTTGTGACCGGGTCTAAAATTTTTGTAACAAAATTAACCTCAATATAATGAAAAATTTTGAAAAGGATTACACTTCAAATTCTCTCCTTTCTACCTTTGAACTTAATATTCTACTAAATTAAACAAAATTCACATATAAATAAATGATATCTTCACCAAAATAAACTAAAATTTCCTTTAATAAATAGTTTTTTTTGTTCTTGTTCACACTAAGTTTTAGGCCATACACATTTTTCCTATTGTCTGTAGAGAAATGTCAGGTCGGAGGCTGATCTTCTTCTCTAAAGATGGTTGGAATCTCACACTATGAAGAAATGGCGCTACAGGGTGGCACTACAGATTTTGACATGGAATTTAACTAAGTCGGTATGGATTACGAGGGGCCTTTAATCAATATCTTCAGTCGACGGGAAAAGGAAGGGCTACCCTCACTGCTTAGGTTGACCACCAAAGGCAGTGCATCACTAAAAGGAAGGAACATGATGGTACAACAGGCCGTCTACCATCCATGATAGCTATGAACACAACATAGAAATGCTAGCCGCCGAAAGCAGAGGGCTTTCTTACTAGAGGAGAAAATAAGCGAAAAAGAGGCAGAAAAATTACTCACCCAAATTCCTAAGGGGAACATTTATGATACAGGCATGAGAGAAACTTCTTCAAGCTTACCTGCCATAGATGATGAATCTAGGTTTGTTACAGCGCCAGAAATACCACCAGCTTCAGATGTTCTGTGCATGGGTTTCCCTACTTGCAAAGCTGAAATACCTGCATGATCGTTGTCTACGGGGGCATTCATGGAATGTCTGGGCTGCAATTTCTTGTACCTACACACTACATTACCTTAGAGGAGTACACCTCTATAGATGATGGAGGAGTACACCACTATAGATGATGGATCTCAAACTGCTGATCACCCAGTAAAGGCAGAGCCATATGTCCCAATGGATGCAGAGCCATATGTTCCAAGGGGTACATGGCCATATGTACCAACAAACGCAGAATCATACATTCCATTAGAGCCAGAGTCAGCACCAGCTTAGGTTCCTGCAGCCGTTTAAATAAGAGAACTTTTTCAATAGCCGGCAATCAAAAGCACGACACTATATTGCAGAATAAGCAAAATGAACATAGAAAATTTTTAATTCTATGAAGAAGTACAAGGGAGATTAATCATGATATTAGAAGGTTTGGAATTATACACTTAGGTCTTCTCAAAAAGTGATGAACAAAGCATTCTCGACTGTATTTTTGTCCAAGGGAAAGTGGTCAAGTAGGCTTACTCATGGAAAGGACCTACTCTGAGTCAAGGAAATGGATGCGAGGAAAAGAGAGAATTACCATCTAGTGTGGCTACTACTATAACTTTACAAATGACAAATAAGTGAATCCGCCTGGGATTCTCAGACATGATCAGGTGGATCCACTACCGCCAATGATAAAGTGGATGATTAAAAAAATGGTCAGGTAGAGTATACTACCCGCTAACTACATTCCTAACAATTGCATTATCAACATCTACGATGAGGGTGATTTTATTCCTCCACATGTAGACCACAGACTTTATGTGACCTTTCTACATGGTCTCATTCTTGATTAAAAGCAACATCTTATTTGGGAAAGAAATTGACATCATTGGCTCTAGTGAGTTCAAAGGATCTGTGGAGATTCCCTTACTAGTTGGCTCAGTACTTGTTCTCAAAGACAACGGAGCGAACATCGCAAAGCATTGTATTCCAGGAGTATGACACCGTAGGGTGTCTGTGACCTTCCTATGGATAGACAATAGCAAAATACCGTATGGATTTTAGCCAAATCATGAACTGGAGGAGCTGCTACCATACGAGCTATGCGAGGGCTGTACCTCTGAGTACATGCAAAGGGAAATCAGTCCTAGAGCATGGCTTAGAAGGTCTGCTCAATCAGGAGCTCATCATAATAGGAACAGATAGTGAAAGGATTCTTTTGTGCTTTACTACATTACATCAAATATGATAAATATCAGAGATACTCAGCCTATGATATGTACTTGGCATGAGATATTTTGGATGTACTTTGATGCAGTTAGCATATTTTACTTTTTGAGGTGTTATCCTATACTTGATCTATAATATTGATTTGAGCAGATTAATGAAGTTTTTTTCAGAAATTTGTCTCTTTGTCTGATTTCCCAAATTGTGTGATGGATAAAAGTCACGAACCATACGTTTGTTCAAAATTACAATGAACAAAGAACGAAACTACAAAATTTGACAATAATAAAAAATAAAAATAATAATAAAATAAAATAACCAACAAACAAACAACAAAATAAATCTCTTTTGAAAATCAACCAACTAAAATTAAATTTTTGAAAATATATATTGAAAATTAAACAAGATACAAACAACAAAAAAAAATAAATCTATTGAGTTGATTCTCTCGATTTCGAGGTCTCTTACTCTTTGCTCGTGCAGTACAATTATCTTTGTCTGCACTAATTCTCTTAACATCCCCGCGGAGTTTCATATTCTATACAAAACCTCACAAAATTTCACAAATCTTCTTCAACAATGTCAACCTTTGCACAGGACACATCTTTGTATTCAACATCATAATTTCTCATTTTTGAATCAGTCCTTAACTTTTGATTCACTCCTTTGAGGTCAGTCCTTGTCTTTCGACACTCTCTTTTAAGATTGATCATTAACATTCAATTCTCATTTTTGAATCGGTCCTTAACTTCTAATTCACTCATTTTTGAGGTCGGTCCTTACCTTATGACACTCTCTTTTGAGATTGATCATAAAATTTCAATTCTCATTTTCAAATCAGTCCTTAACTTCTCATTCACTCCTTTGAGGTCGGGCATTAACTTCTGACACTCTCTTTTGAGAATGATCATTAACTTTCAATTCTCATTTTTGAATTAGTCCTTAACTTCTGATTCACTCCTTATCGTGGTCGGTCCTTACCTTCTGACACTCTCTTTTGAGATTGATCATGAACATTCAATTTACATTTTCAAATCAGTCCTTAACTTCTAATTTGCTCTTTTCAAGGTCGTTCCTTAACTGTCGACTCTCTTCCTAAAATTGATCATTAACTTTCAATTCTCATTCGAGAATCAAACCTTAACTTATGATTTCTCTCTTCTTTTGAGTTTGGTCCCTAACTTTTTCCCCTCTTTTAAAAATAATACCTAAACTTCATTTCCCACTTTGGGGTTAGCAGTTACATACTGATTCCCATCCTCTACGGACACTTGAAATCTGATAACTCAAAACCAATTCTCCAATCCTTAACAAGAGTTCTTACTTCCTGACTTTGATCAAATATTCATCTGCTAATTCCCCAGTGAAAAAAAATAACACACACATTTCTACACCTCCTTCTAGGTCTATTGACTAGGAGTTTGTATTGGTTTTATTGATCTCGTCCGTCAACGCCAATACGCACGGTGTGCTTGCCCAGCACACCCCACCTATTGACAGTCCATTTGTTGACCTCACTTTTAGTTAAGGTCTAGTTCTTCTTTTTTAGTAGACTAGGGTCTAGCCATAGGACTTTTCTGTTGATTATTCCTAGAAAAATAGAAAAGGAACCCTCACCAGTAGAAATTTCAAAGTCCTCTTTACTCGACTTGAAGCTCTATATATTGTTCCTAATTTCTAGCACTTAGTAGGTGGGTCATTACGAGGGAGCTCAAGGAGAGTTCTCATAGGACTGTTTGACCTTAGGGTTGACCTGGTTGTTGGTCTAGTCACAATCACTCAGTACCCTAAACCCAAAATTTTCTTAACTTTGATCCCTTAATCATTTGGGAGACTCATGTAAATGGTCCCCTAAACCCAGTGGCCCTAGGCTAAGGTTTAGCTAAGACCAGTACATAGAGGACCCAAATGGGGTTTCCATTGGTCCATAACTTATTTATGGTGGTTAGCTCCAAAATTCTACCAAAGATACCCAACTTGGCCTTCTGCCCCTAAACTCCCCCAAATTACCTAAATACCCTTGAAACCCTAAGTTTGGCAAAAATTCCCAAATTTACCTAAAAGATCCAAATTTGTTCAAAAGTCACTTAAAAACCTTTGAAAACATCCAAATTACCGAAAATCACCAAAAATTGCTAAATTACAAAAATACTCCTCTTTAGCCCAAAATTTTAACAATTCCCAAAAATGCCATAAATTCCCAAAACCTTACAAATATTCCTAATTTATTTTTTCTCAACTATCACATGACTTAATTTGGCCAATTCGACCATCTTTGGCTAAAACCACCAAATTGCCCTTAAAAGGCCCCATCTCTCCAAATATACATCAAATGTCCATCAAATTGGTCCCAATTTCTCCCAATTTCAATCCTAAACTTAAATTTACCTTCCATGTGACCAATTTAAACCAAATCTAAGCTCAATTGGCCCATTCTTTTAACTAAATTTTAATCTAAGTCAAATCACCAATTTTGGCCTTATGACTTGGTTCCACCAAATTAAACCCCATGGCCTACTCCATTGATCTCAATTTGAATCCTAAAATCTTCATAACACTTCTACACATCAAACTTCACCTTTAATTGATCTTGGTTTTCATTTAATTTCAACATAAATTAAAAGCCCCAAATTTTTGCCCAAATTGGCTATGCCTCAAAATTTCATCAAATTGGTTGCCTTAACCCCAAAATTGGCACAAAATTCATGTTGAGAACTCTTCATCACATTTTTATTGACAATTCCCAACAATCAATTTGGATTTAGCCCAAGCTAGACCCAATTCTAGCCCAACATGCGCAAATTCACCAAAATTCTAAAACCCTTCAAATTGACCCTCCAATTGAACTCAAAATCCTTTCAATGTTTCACCAAAAATGTTCATTACAATCATCTACATCAAATGTATCAAGAAATTGGGCCAATTAGCATGGCTAGGCAGGACCAAACCCAAGTCATGGTAATTTGCACCCACTTGGACCCATGCATCAAAATTGACCTAGACATGTCAAATTGGTCAAGCCAAGGCCACCACAGCCAAATTTTATACCCTATTGACCAAGAAAAAGTCAATGGAACCACCCAAATGAGCCATGGACCTAGGGATCCACAAATCAATTGATTTGATTCCATATTTGCTTAAGCAAGGCTATTTTGGCCAAAACTAAACACTAACCCATTTAATTTTTGTGACAAATTCCCATGGCTCACCTGACCTCCTAGCCACCTCCCATGGCCTGGCAGGCCGACATTGTGACCAGAAAATGTCCAAGCCGAGAGCCACCCCCATGGAATCAAATAAATTTTAAATCTAGAGGCCTCCTCATCAAAATTAAATCTTAGAGCCTCTCTGTCCTCCCCCTAAGCAACATTTTCACCCCCAATTGGCCATGACAACCACCCAAAAGCCCATTTTGTAAAAAGCTCCCCTCCATGGCCATGGAGGGTGTGCTAAAAATTTTTCAGAGAGAGCCCTTCAAATTAGTTCTAGAGCCTCTTTGAGTCCTCCATAGTGTAACACAACTACCACATTGCTCTTAATCCTCTTGCCAGAGTTTGATTTTTGAGCTCAAAACCTTACCAGAGACAGGACAGAGCTCTCCACACCCTACACTCCACTAATATCAAATTAAATTCACCACACCTTCACCACAGTGAATTGATAATAAACCCCATCAAATCCCCCTCATACAGAGCCCCTACCATAGCTCTAGTCCAACACCTAAAATTGAGCTTGGTCGAATTCATACCTAGGCCTTTCACCACAACAAGAGGCTTAATCCCTAGCCTCCTTGGACCTTCACAAATGTTCCAAGCACCTTCTGTTGAAGCTTTCATTCTCAGAGCGAAGGTATTGAACTCCCTCTCTTTTCAAGCCTGTTTTTGTTCTCCATGTGGTTAGGCTTAATTTAATTGCATGATTACCTTATAAATGTGTTCGTCACACTTAGACGAGCATTTAAAAACAAACCACACTTAATTTGGTTAAGAAATGAGTGAGATATTAAGCTTTGAAAATGGATGGTTCCTGGGCTAAGACAATGAGAACGATGAATGGGAGTCATTCGATCGCGCGTTTATCTCATCAATGGACGAGATCTAGCCGGACAACACCTTCTTACATGAAACACAGGCCGAGTCAGCGCTGAGGTGGATGGCGGCTCCAAATCAAAAGTCATCGCGTGGAGCTTCGGAGCCGCCTAGGATCTAGTCAGCGCAGCGCATTTAAATAGATAAATAGGGTATTTTTTGATTTAAATAAATAGTCCTAACTTCAAAAATTCATATCTTGGTGTAGAAAAATCACAAAAATAAAGCGAAAATACCCTCTTGCTCAGTGAAAAGAGGAAAATAATGTGAATATAATTTGAAGTTTGTTTGATTTATATTTTATTTTTAATTAATTAATCACTATTTTGAGTATTTTAATTCTCCATGCATGTAGAAATTTCACCATGACTTTAAATTTTGGCATGTTGTTGCCTCTGTCTTTGGGAACATCCTTTGATTTTTCTAAAGTCAAAAGATATGTTTGGACAGAGATCCATATTTTACTAGTTTATGTCTATTATTTGCATAAATTAATCATAATAATTACCATGTTGCTTAGAAAATTCCAAGAAAATTTTGGAAGGTTTGTTATGACTAGAGAACCTTTCGGAAAATATTTCATGGGTTAAGTCATTAAGAATGCAATTAATTTCTACCAATCCTAAAACACAAAAAAATTAATTTTGGGAAACACAAACATTTGAATGACTTAATTTTTAATCTCCATTATGATTTAAAGTTTAGAGAACTCCCTATAAAAAATTTCAAAATATTTGGAGCTCATTTAATAACTCAAATTTATTTTCCAAGTTAAATGACATTTTTGGCACTAAAATGATTTTTAATAATTAAAATATAACTAAGAAAATTATGAAAATTAGTTTTTGGAGTTCTTTATGATTAAAGGATTTAAAAAAAAAATTTGAAATTAAAATAAAATTTTCATTTTCAAGCCCATTTTCAATATTTAAATAATTAAAAATGATAAAAAACACAAAAATAATAAAATTCATGAAAATCTTTCAAATTGTTTCTAAAGCACATAGGAAAAATTGGAATATTTGTGCTAATTTTCTAAGATATTGAATTTTAAAGGATAAAAATGTATTTTCACTAAACTAATTATAATAAATCAAACAATATCCCAAAAAATATAAAATTTATTTCTCTGTCCCTTTCTCTTAGAGAGATTTAATAAAAATATAAAACTTATTTTTTCACATTTAAAATATTTTGTAATTAATAAATACTCCAGAACTTAAAATAATTCATAAAATTAAAATGAAACTAAAAAAATCATGAAATTTGGTCCCAATGATTCTCTAGACTAAGTCTACCTCTAATAAAATTTCAAGGGATTATGCTTTACCTTGGTCAAGTTATGGAATTTTCTTTAACAAATCCTATTTTTGCATTAAAATAAATATGTAAATTAAATTAAATTTTGAAAAATCACATTTTCTCCTCTGATGTCTTAACTGACCCATGAGTGAGGTGCGATAAAAAGTCCAAAGTCATTTGAATTAAATTTGATAAATTATAAAGTGATAGAGCATTTGGGGCAAAAATGTAATTTTGGAAATTTAGCATTAATTCAAAGAGGGAAAAGGGCAACCTCTGATTTTAACTAACTTATTTGGATGATTGAAACACAAGGGGATTAATTGGTAGAAACCAACCTCACTCTTTCATAATAAAGGGATAAATTTGTAACTCCTTACATTATCAAAATTTGGAAGTCTATTAAATTAAATGATCTTAGACTTAGGAGTATGACTTTGAAAGTTGATAACTCACTAATTTATTAATACCCCTACTTGATTTTCAAATGACATTTAAGTTTTTTGAAAGTGAATAATTACTATCACTTATAAATTCAACTTCTTTCAAAATAACTAGGACATCAACTTAGGTCAAAATGGCTTAGAGGTGACTAAAGCCAAAATCAAATTTGATTAAATAGGAATTAGAAGAATAAATATAAAGTAACATGCGTTTAAACACGCTAAGCCTAAATTAGAACTCAAATTGGCTAAGTGTTTCAACAACGCTAACTGGCCCCCTCTAAGGATCTTCACCCACATAACATCCAAATTAAATGACAAGTGATAATTACCTTATTCTTCAGGATAATTGAAACATCAATGTTCATTGAGCATTAAAGGTATTTATAGGATGGCCTATTAAGCAACAATATAATAAGTTTAAATGAGCTCGATACTTTTCACCAGGTAGTGACAGAGAAGCATGGACCTGCTTCTTCCTCAAGACCTGTTGGATACCTCAGAGATCTACTAAAATTAATATGTTTTGCTTAATAAAAATCATCCTTAATCAAAATAATAGGGACCCACCAAGATATGACCAAGGTTTAGGTACGTCACTAAAACCTTACTTTTTCTGCTTTACATAAAATGTTCTAACATGCATTTTAAGTTTCAGGTGGTCGAACGAGAAGAATTGCTAGGTACGCTTTTATAGTTTATAACATTGTCTTTTCTTAAGCTTTCCACACTGTGCTTACTTAGCTGCATGTATGAACGAAACACAAACTTGGGTGCTAAACAACGATGCCACCCTTCATGAAAATAAAAACTGTCAGGATAACCATAAAACCAAAACCAAAACCAAAACTAAAAATCAATCAAGATAAAAATCACCTCCACAACATTCCAAATATAAGACAAGTCAAAATTTAATCACAAAAATCACATAAAACAACAAATACAACTAAATTAAGATATATCTATTAGATGATAAGGAATCCCTTAGAGGAGTTAACTTACGGTTGTTAATGAGGCTCCCTACGGTCTAAATGAAAGTATGGAACTCATTAAGTTGAGTTTAGTAAATTCATTTGGACTAAGTGAATCCAATAGAAAATAGTGGTGCCGGAACAGGGGAAGCGTGAGATCCTAACCGGTGTCGCTCTAATCAACTTTAACATCCCCCATAACATTTAAAGAACTTCAATCATAGAACCACCTGATTTGACATCATAACTTGACACCCTAAAAAACACAAGCTTGTCACATGAAGGAGCTTAGAGTTAGAATGGTGGGCAGCATGACCATCTTCAATAGCCAAACCTGTCTTCCCCAGCTAAACCAACTTCCTTCCTTAGAATAAAACAACCAAGCCATATGATTTTAAGGTTGTTTATTTATGTAACATAAATTCTCACCTTATATTTAGTCCTTTGTACAGCTTTGTTGTACAATATAAGCCCTAACACGTCTTAAGTTTCTGAGGTTGTCATTCATCACGACCTAAGCCCTCACATCTTTCAGGCTATTTGTGTAAGTGTTTCACACAAATTTAAGCCCTAAACTAATAAAATTGGTAGGATAAGACAACTAAATATTTCTCCTCAAAACTGAAGCCAAACAATAAGATAGATTAGGAAGTTACTGAGGTTCTCCTCCGGATCTATGTCATCCCGTAGTTCTTCCTCCTTTGGATTCTAAAAACAAATTGCTCCAAATTTGAGACAATCCCATTTCACACCTCTTTTTCCAACATTTTTGAGAAGTCTTATCCTTTAACCTCTTTGAAGATAATATTTCCTGATTTTTATCGAGAGTTTTCTTAGATGACTTCAGTCATTTAGGATGTAATTAACTATAGGGGCTTGCCCTTATAGGAAGCTCATCTGAACCCAACTTAATATAAAATTTATTTAATTCTTCATGTTAAATAGAGGAAATTGTTGGCAAATAAAATTTTTTCGCAGAACAAAATGGACGTCATACATTTCTTAATTTATTTGATCGAGCTTCATCCTCAAGTCTTGTATTTATCCTTTGGGACAGATATAGGGTTTGAGGTATAGTGCTCTTTCAATTAAACTTTGAAAAAATATGAGGTCAGTTTGATTTCATATTTTTTAAAAAATTATAATGTCGTTTCGAGACGGGCGATGTGATTTTAAATTTAGTGACCGACAGTTATTGCATCAAATCAGATGGCCCTATGGTTGTAGTCCTTTAAATTTTATAAGGGCATGCTAGAGTTGATTAGAGTGACACTGGTTAGGTTCCTACAGTTCCCTTATTTCAATACAAATATTTTCCATTAGATTCACTTAGTCCAAATAAATTTACTAAACTCAACATAATGAGTTTCATACTTTCATTTAGATCGTGGGAAGTCTCGTTAGCAACTGTATGTTACCTCCTCTAAGGGATTCCCGATCATCCGTTAGAGACATCTTAATTTAGTTGAAATTGTGGTTTTGTGATGTTTGTGATTAAATTTTGAGTTGTCTTATATTTTGAATATTGTGGCGGTGAATTTTATCTTGGTTGATTTTAGTTTTGGTTTTGGTTTTGGGTTTTATGGCTTTCCTAGCTGTTTTGGTTTTCAT
>NEWO01000091.1:1310449-1378110 GCA_003013225.1 Phalaenopsis aphrodite
AAGGTCAGGAGAAAGAAGCAGATCCATGCTTCCCTTTCACCGCATGGTGGAAAGTCACGAGCTCATTTAAACTTATTATGTTGTTAAATAATTCATCCTATGAATCCCACTAATGCTCAGTGAACGTTGACATTTCAATTATCTCTAAGAGTAAGGTGATTATCATTTGTCATTTAATTTGAGAATTATGTGGGTGAAGACCCTTAAAGGGGTAAGTTAATCTTATTAAGACACTTAGCAAATTTTAGTTTTAACTTGGGCTTGTAGTGTTTTAAAGGTATTCAATTTTTAATTACATTTACTTTTCTAATCCTCATTTAACCAAATTTGATTTAGCTTAGGTCACTACTAAGCCCTTAAGACCTTGGTGGATATATTTGTAATTTTTGAAAAAAATTGAATTTTAAATGATAATAATTCATTATCAAAATATTTTAATGTCATTTGAACACCAATAGGGGTATTAAATTAGTGAATTTTTAACATCCAAAATCATACCCCTAAGTCTAGGATCTTTTAATTTAATAGTCTTACAAATTTAATAATTTAGGAAATTGCAAATTTATTCCTTAATTTAAAAAAAATGAGATTGGTTTCTACCAATTAATTTCTTTTGTTTCAATCATCTGATTACGTTAATTAAGATCAAAGATTGCCCATTTCCCTTTCTTGAATGAAGCCTAAATGTTAATTAAGACTAAATTTCCAAAATTATACCTTTGCCCCTAAGGCTCTATCTTTTCATAATTCATCAAATTTAGTTCAAATGACTTTGGAATTTTTATACTACCTCACTCATGGGTTAATTAAGACATCAGAGGAGAAAATGTGATTTTTCAAAATTTAATTTAATTCATATAATTATTTACTTGCAAAAAAAGATTTTTCAAAGAAAATTTAATAACTTGACCATGGAAAGGCCTAATCACTTGAAAGTTTTTCAGGAGGTACACTTTGCCTAGGTAACCACTTGGACAAAATTTCATGATTTTTTGAGTTTCATTTGAATTATTAGAATTATTTTAAATTTTGGAGTATTAATTAATTATAAAATATTTTTACTGTGGAATATTAAGTTTTTTATTTTTCTTAAATCTTTCCATGGTCAAAGAACTCAAAGAGGCAAATTTTATATTTTTAATTTTTATTTAAATTATTAGAGTTATTTTAGTGATAATTTAAGGAAAATCTTATTTTAGCCTGTAAAAATAATTTTGTGTTTAAAATCAAGACATTTAGATGTTTATTTTTCCAAAATTAATTTCCTTTGTGTTTTAGGGTTTTGTGAAAATTAGGTGTGCTCTTAATGACTTAGCTCATGATAAATTTTCTTAAGGTTCTCTGGTCACAGTGAACCTACCAAAATTTTCTTGGATTTTTCTAAGCAACATGTGAATTACTATGATTAATTTATACAAATAATAGACATAAACTTGAAAAATACATATCTCCTCATTGGAGTGTCCTCTGACTTTTGCAAAATCAAGGAAGACCCCCACGATAGAGGCTACAAAAGACCAAAACAGCATGCCATGGTGAAATATTTGAATGCATGGAGAATCCAATTACTCAAAAATAGTATTTAATTAATTAAAAGTAAAATATGCATCAAATAAACCTCAAATTATTTGAACATTGGTCTCCTATTTTCACTGAGCACTAGGATATTTTTCTTTTATTTTTTTGATTTTTCTACACCAAGATATGGATTTTTGAAGTCTGGGGTATTTTTTGAATTAAATAAATCCTATTTTCCTACTTAAACCACGCGGCGCCCCGACATCATGCAACGACTCCGAAGGCTTATGTGGCCCGCTGTGGTTTGACGCCACCTTCAGACTGAGTGTTGTATGGGCTTGCACTTTATGTATCGTGACGTTGTCTGGCTTCATCTCACCCGTCCATTTGATACACATGCCATCCAACGACCATGAGTCTTCATCCCCGTCTGGTTCATCCCGAGAATGTTGACCTCTCTTTTGGTTGAGGTTTGGTTTTTCCTCTTTATTAGCCTAGGGAATTTTCATAGGACTTTCCTGTTGACTATTCCTAGAAAAATAGAAAAGGAACCCTCATAATTAGAAATTCCACCATCTTCTTTACTCAACTTGAAGCTCTACATTTTGGTCCTAACCTCTAGAACTTAGTAGGTGGGGTAACTATGGGGAGCTCAAAGAGAGCTCACATAGAACAATTTGACCATAGGTTTGACCTTGGGTGCTGGTCTGGGGCTAGGGCACTCAATTTCACTCACTACACTCACTCTCACTCACAATCCCTCACAACCCTACACCCAATATTTGTTGACTTTGATCCCTTGGTCTTTTGGGAGACTCATGTATATGATCCCCTAAACCCACTAGCCTTAGGTTACAGTTTAGCTAAGACCAGTACATAGAGGACCCATATGGGGATTCCATTAGTC
The DNA here is from genome assembly GCA_003013225.1 of Phalaenopsis aphrodite. NCBI lineage: Eukaryota > Viridiplantae > Streptophyta > Magnoliopsida > Asparagales > Orchidaceae > Phalaenopsis > Phalaenopsis aphrodite. The sequence goes on from NEWO01000091.1 coordinate 1,312,875, forward strand.
CATGGCTTATATAGGGTGGTTGGCACCACAATTCTACCAAAAATATCCAACTTGGCATTTTGCCCCAAAATCCCCCAAATTACTAAGATATTCTTGGAGCCCTAAATTTGTCCAAAATTCCCAAATCTATCCAAAATACTCAAATTTGTCCAAAAATCATTTTACACCTTCTAAAAATACATAAATTTCCTTAAAACTACCCAAAAATTCCAAATCCTCCAAAGTACCCCCAAAAAGGCCAAAACTACAGAAATACCCTTTGCACCTCAAAATTTCCGAAAACCTCTAAAATCACTCCAAATGTCTCCAAAACCTATTTGGACCCTTCAACTGAACCCAATTTGGCCAATTTGACGATTTTGACCAAAACCCCCAAATTTACCACAAATGTCCATCAAATTGAGTCCAATTTCAATTCTAAACTGAAATTCACCTTTCATATGACCAATCTAAACCAAATCAAAGCCTAATTGGTCCATGCTTTGAGCCCAAATTTTATCTAAGTCAATACCCTAACTTTGGCTCTATGACTTGGTTCCAAAAAATTGAAGCCTACTCAATTTCCCCCAATTTGAATCCTCAACTCCTCATAACAATCCTACACACCAAACATGGCCTTCAATTGGCCTTGGTGAAGCCTGAATTAACTTCAATTTTAATTGAAGTCCAAAAGTCTCAAATTTGCACCAAATTGGCTATAAATCCAAATTTCACCAAACGGATTGCCCTAACCCCAAAATTGATACCCATTTTTTGTTGAAAACTCTTCATGTTTCCTCTAGACCATTCTCAATAATCTATTTGGACTTAGCCCAACCTAGGCCCAAGTTTAGCCCAACATGCCCAAATTTACCAAATCTCTAATATCCTTCATCAAAAATCTTCATTGCAATCATCTACACAATGTTGATCAATCAATTGGGCTCAAAGTCATGGCTAGCCTAACCCAAACCCAACTTTTGGCCATTTAGACCCACATTGAACCCATGCACCAAAATTGACCTAGCCATGTCAAATTGACCAAGGAAAAACCTCTACATCCAATTTTTGGACCCTAGTGACCAAGCTAGACTCACTAATCCACCCTTGATGAGCCATAGACAAAAGGTCCCCTAAATCAAGGGATTTTTTTCCTAAATTGATCAAGCCAAAGATATCTTTGACAAAACCCATAACCGAGCAAAATTAATGGTTGAGACTAATTCCTCTGGCTCACATGACCTCCTAGCCACCTCCCCTGCCATGGACAGCCACCCTAGTCATCTGAGGAGCCAAAATTGAGAGCCCCAAGCTAAATTTCAAACCCAATTTCACTCATCCAATGTGTCTAGCTCTGATTGGTGTTTTAACATCTTGAAGCTCTCCACCTACGCTGCACATTGCACCCAAATGGAGGCCATGCCAGCCAACCCAAGCTATTTTATTTAAACCTCACCCCCATAGGCAAGAAAAAAGGGAGTTGAAATTTTCTTAAGGAAAGTCTGCAAAATTGATCTCAAAGACTCTCTAATACCTCCTCTGCTCAAACCGATCATTTTCTCCCACTGATCCCCACTTTGGAAGCTCAATTTTGAGCTACAATTTTTGTCAAAAACCACAACATAACTCTACACAGCTCCACAATTCCCCAAAATCAAATTGCTTGTGCACAGACCATCCCCACAGTGAAAGAAGACAATGCCCCTTCCTAGAGAGCCTCTACTCAGACTTTGATCAACACACAAAATTGACTTTGATTGAATTTTTGTTTAGGCCTTTTACCATAGTAAGAGGCTCAATCCTTAGCTTTTTTGGACCACCACGAACATGTCAAGCATCTCTGATTGAAACTTCCCTTCTCAGTGCAAAGGTAATGAACATGCCCTCTTCCCGACCCAATTTTTATTCTCTACGTGATTAGAGTTAGCTTAATGGCATGATTACTGTATGGATATGTTTGTCTAACTTATATGAGTCTATAGGATCAAACTCGAGGTCATTTTATTGAGAAATGAGTGAGATATTAAGATTTTAATGTGAATGGTTCATGGGTTTTGGCTATCGGGGACGATGACAGGGAGCAATTTGATCGAGCGTGTATCGGATGGACAACACCTTCATAAATGAACCGCGGGCCAAGTCAGTGCTGAGGTTGATAGCGGTACCAAACCACTGGACGTCGCGTTAAGCTTCAGAGCCGTCGTATGTTGACGCAGCACCACGTGTTTGAATAGAAAATAGGGATTTTTTTCTATTTATTTAAATGCCCATAACATTGAAAAATATCTTTGTATAGAAAAAATCAAAAATAAAATAAAAATACCCTAGTGCTCAGAGAACAAAGGAGAACAATGTGGAAATAGTTTGAAGTTTATTTGATGCATATTTTATTTTTAATTAATTAAATACTATTCTAAGAATTTTGATTCTCCATGCATTCAACTATTTCACCATGGCTTGATATTTTGGCATGTTGTTGCCTCTATCATGAGGGATATTTCCTTACTTTTTCAAAGTTAGAGGAGACCATTAAACATAATTTTATATTTTTTAAGTTTAAGTTTATTTTTTTCATAGATTAATCATAATAAGTAGCATGTTTCTTAGAAAAATCCAAAAGAATTTTCGTAGGTTCACTGTTACCAAAGGACCATATGAAAAATTTTTCATGGGATAAGTAATTAAGAACACACCTAACTTTTATAAAACCCTAAGATACAAAGTAAATTAATTTCAAAAAAATAAACATCTAAATGACTTCATTTTGATTCTCCACTGTAATTTAAAGTTCAGAGGACTCCCTATAAAAATTTCAAGACATTTGGAGTTCATTTGGCAACATAATCTAATTTTCTAAGTTAAATAACATTTTTGACACTAAAAATGATTTTTAACAATCAAAATATAACTTAGAAAATTATAAAATTGGTTTTGAGAGTTTTTTGTGATCAGTGGGATTTTATAAAAAGAAAATTGTAATTAAAATAAATTTTTTATTTTTTAAACATATTTTGAGTATTTAAATAATAAAAAATTAACAAAAATCATAAAATTAATATAATACATGGAAATGTTTTAAATTATATCCTAAGCACTTAGAAGCAATTAAAAATTTTTTTCTTAATTTTATAAGTGAAGACATTGAGTTTTAAAACTTAAAAATAAATTTCAAAGGTTAAAAATGGATTTTCCTTAATTTCTCACTAAAATAATTTTTATAATTCAAATAAAAAATCATAAAAATGTAAAATTTGTTTTTCTGGCTTCTTTGACCTCAAAAAGATTTAATAAAAATAAAAAAAACTTAATTTTCCATATTTGAAATATTTTATAATTAATTAATACTCTAGAATTTAAATTAATTCTAATGATTCAAATAAAACTCAAAAAATCATGAAATTAGGTCCAAGTGGTTCTCTAGTCTAATTCTACCTCCAGTAAAAATTCCAAGTGATTAAGCTTTGCCTTGGTCAAGTTATTGAATTTTCTCTAAAAAATCCTATTTTTGCATGTTACTAGTCATGTAAATTAAATTAAATTTTGTAAAATCACATTTTCATCTCTGATGTCTTACATGGCTCATGATTGAGGTAGGCTAAAAATTCCAAAGTCATTTGAATTAAATTTTATGAATTATAAAGTGATAGAGCCCAAGAGGTAAAAGTGCAATTTTGATAATTTAGCCCTAATTAACATTTAGGCTTAATTCAAGAGGGTAAGATGGGCAAACTTTGATCTTAAATAACATGATTATATGATTCAAACATAAAGGATTAATTACTAGAAACCAATTTCACTTTTCTTAAATCAAGGATAAATTTGCAATTTATTAAATTTATTAAATCATTAAGATTTGGAGGTTTATTAAATTAAATGATCGTAGACTTAGGGGTAAGATTTTAGATGTTAATAAATCACTAGTTTAATACCACTATTTGGTGTTCAAATGACATTCAAATGTTTTTACAATGAATTATTATCACTCAAAATTCAATTTCTTTTAAAACTTACTAATATGTCCACCAAGGTCTTAAGGGCTTAGTAGTGACCCACGCTAAATCAAATTTGGTTAAATAAGGATTTGAATAGTGAGTGTAACTAGAAACTGAACACCTTTAAAAAACTACAAGCCCAAGTTAAAGGTAAAATTGACCAAGTGTCTTCATATCATTAACTTTCCCCTTTTAAAGGTCTTCACCCACATAATTCTCAAATTAAATGACAAATGATAATCACCATACTCTTAGAGATAATTAAAACATTGATGTTCACTAAACACTAGAGGTATTTACATGATGGATTATTAACCAACATATTAAGTTTAAATGAACTCAAGACTTTTCACAAGGCGGTGAGAGGGAAGCATGGACCAGCTTCTTCTTCCCAACCTTTTGGATACCACAGAGTTTACTAAACTTGGTATGTTTTGCTTAATGAAGTCATCCTCAAAGAATTAATAGGGGCTCACCAAGCTATGATTTAGGATTTGGTAGATCACCGAGACCTTATTTCACTGCTTTACAAAAAATGCTTTTAATACAAAAATGCTCTCGAATGCAATTTGAGTTTCAGTGCAAGATGACGGGAAGACCATCCAGGTATGTTTTTATCGTAATTTGTCTTACCTACATTCCTAGTTTCCCGTACTTTACTTCTTAATACGTTATTATACTTACTTACCTGCATGTATGAACAAAAAAACAAAAACCTGTATGTTAACCAACGATGTCACCCTGCATGAAAACTAAAACTGCTAGGATCGCCACAAAACCGAAGCTAAAACTAAAATCAACCAAGGTAAAATTCACTATTACAAGAGTCAAAATATAAAAAAGCTCATAATTTAATCACAAACATCACAAAACCACAATTGCAACTAAATTAAGGCATCTCTATCGGATGATCGGGAATCTCTCATAGGAGGTAACCTATGGTTGCTAACAAGGCTTCTGATGGTCTAAATGAAAGTATAATTTCTTATAGACCAAGTGACTCCATTAAAAAGTAGTGGTATCAGAACAAGGGGACCATAGGATCCTAACCAGTTTCGCTCTAATCAAACTTAATATGCCCCATAACATTTAAAGAACCATAACCATAGGGACATCTGATTTGACATCATGACCTGACACCTTATAAAACTCAAACTTGCTACAATGAGGGGCTCGGAGCTAGCACTATGGGCAGCATACCATCTTCAATAGCAAGAGGAATTACAACATCATATCCTTCCTTAAAATTAAATAACAAAACCATAGAATTTTGAGGTTGTCTTCCTAGTGCAACATAAATCCTCAACTCATCTTTAGGCAATTGTCTAGCTCTGCTATACAATATAAGCCCTAAGTTGTCTTAGGATTCCAAGGTTGTCGTCCGTCATGACCTAAACCCTCACATCTTCCAGGCTATTTGTGTGATCATTTCACACAAATGTAAGCCCTAAACAATAAAATTGGTAGGATGAAACACCTAAAAAATTTCTCTTCAAAACCTAGCCAAACAGAAGGATAGACTGGGAAGTCACTGAGGTTCTCCTCCAGATATATGACAACGCCTTGTTCTTCCTCCTATGGATTCTACAATAAAATGCTCCAAATTTGAGTTATTCTCATTTTATACCACTTTCTCCAATTTTATTGAAAAGTCTTATGCTTTTGAACTCCTTGAAGATAATATTCCTTGATTTTTATTGAGAGTTTTCTTAGGTGACTTCGATTATATAAGACGTAATTAACTATAGAGGCTTGCCCTTATAAGAATCTTGTCTGAATCTAACTTAAAATAAACCCTATTTAATTCTTCATATTAAATAAGAGAAATTATCGGCAAAAAAATGGTTTCACAGACCAAAAAAATGTCATATATTTCTTGATTTATTAGATCGAGCATCATCCTCAAGTCTTGTGTTTATCCGTTGGGATAGATACAGGGTTTCAGGTATAACACTTCATTTAAACTATGAAAAATATCGGGTCACTTTGATTTCATTTTTTCCAAACTATATATATATATATATATATATATCTATAAATTAAAACGCCCTTCTGAAGTGGGCAATGGGATTTAAATTATATTGACCAACAACTTCAAACGAACAACTCCTGCAACCAAAATTGTGCCAAAAGATTCTGGCGACTTCGTTGGGGAGAAGCATTTTTCTCTATTTAAATCAGGAAATAATATCTTCATATATCGGTAATGTGTTCATGTCCCTCCTGGACCAGATTAGCCTGTTTCCACTGACTTGCTCCACCCATTTCTTTCATGAGTAAGTACGGTGAAATCCTCTGAACTTCAGGACCATTTGTTCAATCACCTTTGAACAGAAAGGTTCAAAAGGTCATTAAGGACTTTTTTAATTATCATGTGTGGTCAGACCCCCAATAGGTGTGTTGGTGGACTAGTTGCACCAGAGCATTGTGCGTTAATAATTTGGTCCCGTATTGGGTCCTAAACACTTCATGTCTCCTTTTCGAGTTTGATTTGCTGATTTACAAATTAAATCAAATTATGTTGTGTTGCGCGCGTGGTAAAATTTCCTTATTTTAAACAAATGTTTCTACTTTTAAACTACTTTTACTAAAATTTTAAAATCCCCACAATCTAAGTAAAAACTTAGCTAGTCTGTAGATTGACCTCTGTTAATTTTTAGTGCTCGCACTAAGATTATGAAGTTTTGGCCAAAAAGCTAACCTCAGAGCTTTCTATTTTAAAGTTGCTACAATGGCGTGCCCAACACTAACTTTTTCTTTTGACCTGCCGATGAGCCGCAACGCCCGTAATGTCGTTCCCACCATCAAGTTTAGAGTCAAATTTGAAGATCTCGAGGTCATCCTTGGGAAAGCTCCATTCGTCATGATGAAAGTTGCCGCTCTAGAAGTCCAGGAGTCGTCTGCTCAATTCAACTTAAACTACCTTCAGGAGTTTTTTTCTTATAAGAAATTCAAGAGCACTGTCATCATGGCACCTACCAAGCCTATTGTTCTCACTGCTGCAAAGGGAAAGAAGTTATGATCTTTGAAGATCCAACTGATGGGTTGGTCGTCTTGCCATCAATACTTGAAATCAGATCAAGTTTGAGAACTACCCCGTTAACCCGAACCCAAAGGAGAAATCACAACAGCAAGGTTTAGAGGGCTACTAAAGCCCACATTCATAAAGGGGTACCTGCTGTTGATGAAGATCCTCATCAGAACTAGTCAAGATTATCAGAGATTTATCCACTTTTGTGAGAAAGTAGATTCCACCCTTTAATTGATACTAATGGGTATGAGAGTATCAAGAAGATCGCTGCTACTTTACCATCACTTCATGGACTTAATTTGGAGAAGAAGAAGCCTGCTTCAATCACCCGAGTCAGTTCAGTTTTTTAGAGGCTAGCTGTCAAGGAAGGTTGTTCAGTTAGTGAACTACTTAAATGAGTGGACGTGCAGTATTCCATTGCATGAAGAAAGAAATCTTAAAGGATGTCAGGTCTGCTAGGTGCTCGCTGAAGTCAACTGAAACTTTACCTGCTTGCATTTCTATTTGGTTCTACTTGGGAAGCAGAGTTGATACCGCTATTGTCACCACAGATTCTACCGTCACTAGGACCATATGTTGTCGACCGATTAAGTCACGTCTGGGTCCACGAATTCTTTTGATCACCCACTACAAGGATGTTCCAAAATTCATAAGGGAAAAATGAAGAATTTACTCAGTACATTATATGGTCTGCACCGTGGGGAGCATACTTCTCTTCAACATATCGATAAACTTACCGAGACACTCCATCTCAAGACATCACCGTCAAAGAAAAGAGTATGGATACCCAAGGTTGTCATATCGATACAGTCTAGTAAACTTGCAGGGTAATATCACAGAATGAAGTCAGCGTCCGAAATATATGTTATCGTCACAGTAGTTGTCGGTGAGAAGGAAGAACAAGTGGAGGAGGTCCAACAGGATCCTCGGTTCTTAAGACAATCTAAGAATCAATAATCGAGGAAAAGGTCCAAAAGCTCAGGGTCGAGATTTCTGAGTTGACTCAGGAACTTGGAGTTTCCATGAACGATGATGAAGATTTTGACTTCAACAATTACCTCGAAGAAGATTTCATGGATGTTCATGTTATTGAAACCAGAGTCGCTACATCTGCGTGGGAGGCTCAACCTCTCATGGAGGAGAACACCGTAGATGAGCTGTGTAGGGCTATCCTTCAAAGGGATGAGCAAGTCAGCCACCTAGAGAAATTGATAGAAGAGATGGCCGCCGCTTTGACCTCCATGACCAAAATTCAAGGACAATCTCAAGTATCAAAGTTAGCCTCTGGAGAGGTCAAACAACCAGAAATTATTCATATTACATATGAAAGAAGACAATTTGCTTCAGCAAACAGGGATGAGCGACCAAAGAAGTATTCTCCTTCAAGTGTCATACCAGAGAAAGAATTTAAACAAATGGTTGAGCAACTTTGAGATGCCTTAACCCAATCTAAGGGTGGTGTATTGGAGTTAAAGGGTAGACCTTACCTAGAAGAATTTCATGTTGTACCCTTCCCTAAAAGTTTTATGTCCTCGAACTTTAAGATACTTGATGGGACTGGAAATCTCAGACAGCACATAACACATTTTGGAGCCAGTTGTGGCAACACAAGTGGTAAAAAAGTCTTACACTTCCAACAATTTGTCAACAGCATGTCAGAGATTGCTTTCGATTCGTATGTTGATTTGCTCAATGGATCAGTTAAAACATTCCCCGAGCTGGAACAATTTTTGTGCAAAGATTTTTCAGAGTGCAACATCATGTGTCTATTAGAGATCTCATGATGGAAAAGAAAAGCCTAATGAAACTTTATTGGATTACATCTTGAGGTGGAGAAACCTTGGCATGAAATGTGAACCTCAACTACAAGAATATCATGAAATTGAGATCTTACTCAAAAACATCCATGGGCCAGTAGCTTTCAAGCTTAAGGGACTCACCATTAAATCCTTTAAGAAGCTACTCAGTAAAGCCAATTGTCTTTAAGAAGAAATTAAACATATGGATTGTCATGAAAAATCCAAGGCAACTAGAATATTTGAAAAGAAGTCCGGAACAGTGGCAAATGTTGATAAAGGAAAACAACTAATGAAAACACATGCAGAAAATCCTCGGCAATCGTCAGCACAACACACTTAACAATAAACACAACAGTATGGTCCGTCTTGCTAGCAATCGTCTCAGAGAGGATCATACCTACCAGAGAATAAGAAAATGACCAACACAAAATGTAGGAAAGCGGTATATTCCTTCAAAGATAAAGTCGTATCCAAAATGTTCAGAAGTCTGATGAAGAAGCTTAAATTTAGATTACCAGATATAAAGAAACCCGAAGAGGTCGACAAGAAAGATCAACCAAATTATTGCATGTATCACTGATTCGTAGGGCACACTATAGAAGATTGTTTTTCCTTCAATGATTGGCTAAAGAGAAACCTTATAGAACCGAATATAATGATCCAAAAAAAATATTAAAAGAACCTAAAAAAGCTTCCATAAATATGATTTTGGCTGAGCCAATCTCTCTGATTAACCCATATACTAGAAAATATGGATGGAGAATATTCTGGAGCAAATCGTCCAAGAAAATATTGAACCAGATTCAGAGCACTTCAAAACAAGCCTCCGTTCAGAGTCTTCGACCTGCCAAGCACAAGATGAAGATTTCACCATGAGATCCGACATCATCAAAAACAAAGAAGAAGAAGAAGAAGAACACCACCAAAGACACTGATAGCACAGGGGGGTAGCATAGGGGCTGCCTCTACTAGATTGGCTGTCTCAGATTCAGGGAAGAAAATCCTCGAACCCCTGACTTTGTATGATTATCCTTTTACCCCTCCAGGGTCTTATGAATATAATGATTGTGATTTCTACTACATTTTAACTATTTTTGGTGATAACGTAACTAATTTTGACCAATCTAGCTTTGATCTTGGTTCCTGAAATGATCCTGAAATCGTACTTTAGTCTGATGAACTTGCTAATAAGACCAAAGGAGACATCAACAATACCACTTACAACAGCGTCGGAAGTGAGGAACCAATCCTCGAATGCCACGACGCACCGCTTGCCATCAAATTAGTTCTTTTCGAAAAATAAGAACTCCAAAACATTCGAAAAAGATATCTTAGAAAGAAAAAATTATAGAAGTGAACTTAAGGAGCGGGAGAGTATTACCCCCGAGAACAGCTTCGACAAATAAAGAAAAGCAAATAGTCACTCGAGAAGAGCTACCTCCACCTTCGACAACAGAAGAGACACATAATCAAGATAAAATTGGAGGATCATACAAAGTGGATTACAATGTGCAAACTCATCTTAGGAAGTTGCCAGCCAGATTAAGCATCTACAACGTTCTGATCCTGTCAAAGGAGATGAGAGAGTCTCTGGTTACAGCTTTGCTTCACCCAGAGATTTATTAAACCTAGTTGGCCAGCACATCCTCAGATGAAGTTTGCTAATTGAATGAATAGTCTAGGGTAACCTTTACAAAAGAAGATTTGTTGTTCGGTACTGTCGACCACAATCATCAACTCTACGTCTCCGTTAACATTAGTAAATTTGTGTTGTCCAGAGTTTTAGTAGATCCTGGAGCATCACTCAACTTGATGAGTCTACATATATTATCCTATTTGGACATTGAAGCCTAAGAGCTTACGACCAACAAAATGTTGTTAAGAGGATAACCCAAAAGGGAGAGAGAGCCCTTGGATTGATTGCATTACTTACAAAGGTTAGAGAACTAGTGACAACCGCTAAGTTTCATATCATCGACGTCGAGACCTCAAAATATTGTCTCATCGTTTGTACATCAATGCATCAAGTACTATAAAAAAGGACAAGAACATTGCATCGAGGGAGATCTACAACCATTTTCAGTGCATGAAGTTAGTATTCATGAAGATGTCACATACTACATGACTCCTAAGAAAACTCTCTTCTCTCGTGAAACTGTGACAAACAAAAGTGAAGATTCAGAAAAATCACAAAAAGGAAGCCATTGAACTTCATTTCAACAATCCTCTGCCACTCTTTTGCAACAAATTGGTCTTTTAGTCCGCGCACCCGAGGTCGAGGATCACAACGTGGACGAGGAAGAAACAATTTAATTGTTGAATGGACTAGGCTGACCATCGACATTTGTAATGAAGATAATTTTGAAGATAAAATAATGATGACAAAATAAAAGAAACCTCAGTACGAGATATCCTTAGAAGATAAACAGAGCACAAAAAATATGAGATGATATATGATCAGATAAACCACTATGTGAACACCATGAACCTTACTCCAATTCTCCCACAAAAATTTGAGAGTTATAGGTTAAGGAAGTTTGTAGCATTGGTTCAAAGCAAATCAAGTTTTATCATGCTTCTACCTCTAATAATCTTGAAAATCATGTAAATTTGGATGATGATCCTAATGAATTAATGGAATTATCGTTTGGTTATTTTTCACCTTATGCACGAAAATTAATTCAACAAGGACATTTGCCAAAATAAATGATAAATATTAAATTATAACTTTTTGAAAAATTATGGGATATTAAAAGTTGAAATCCAGACTCAAAAGAGGGTGTCATATTTGGAACAGTCGGACCAGTCAATGATTTAGAGTTTTGCATGGTTATTACTAGTGAATTTGTGATGATTACTTGATATGGAAGATGACTCTACTGATCAGCAAATAGAAGATTCTCCACAAGACTTTGAGGAGGAAATTAAATCAACTAATGATTAATTGAAGGAAATTAACCTCGGGACTGAAGAACGACCTCGACCTAAATTTATAAGTTCTCTACTCAACGATGAAGAATCTTTAGAATTGATCAAACTCTTAACAGGGTTTAAAGATTTCTTCACATGTAGTTATAATGAAATGCCATGACTATCAGCAGAGGTTGCAGTTCATAAACTCAGGGTGGACAAAGATATGAACCAAGTAAAACAAGCTCCCAGAAGTATGTGCCTCAAAATAGAACAACAGGTCATAGATGAAGTGAAGAAGTTAATAGATGCTAACTTTGTAAGAGAAGACCAATACCCCACATTGTTAGGTAACATTGTTCCAATCAAAAGGAAAAATGGACAAATACGTGTTTGTATTGACTTCAGAGATTTGAACAAAGTGTGTCCAAAAGACAATTCCCATTGCCTATACTAGAAATGATTGTGGACATCACTTCAACACATGAGATTTTCTCCTTCATGGATAGGTCATCGAGGTACAACCAAATTAAGATGGCTCCAGAGGATGCAACACTTACATCTTTCAGAACACATATCGGGATTTTCTGCTATACAGTGACGCCATTTGGGTTGAAGAATGCTGGAGTGACATATCAACGTGCAATGACGAAGATTTTTGATGATCTCAATCATAATTAAGTGGAATGCTACATGGATGATTTGGTCATCAAGAGAAAGAAAAAAATAGACCAATTGTACAATTTGAGCTTCATGTTCTAACGATTACGATGATATGACCTTAAAATGAATCCCTTAAAGTGTGTCATTGGTGTTACCTCTGGAAAGTTTCTAGGATTCGCTATTCGTCATCGGGAAATCGAGATCGATCAAATAGGATTAAAGCTAACTTGGAAATGCCTCCACCTAAAACCTTAAAGTAACTATGTTCCTTCGAAAGAAAGTTGACATATCTGAGACTCTTTATTTCTAATCTCTCAGGTAGGTGTCAGCCCTTCTCGACATTATCTAAAAGGACACCAAATTCGTTTGGGAAAAGAATTGTCAATGAGCCTTTAAGGATGTTAAGAAATATTTAATGACACCACCTATTTTGGTAGCTCCTATCCAAGGGAAACATTTGATACTCTATACCGCCGCCTTAGACGACTGTCTTGGAGCCCTCTTAGCCCAAATCAACGACGAGGGTAAAGAAAACACACTCTATTATTTGAGTCACCGCCTAGTACTGACGGAGATAATGTATCCACTTATCAAAAAGCATTGTCTAAATTTGATTTTTGCTGCCCAAAAGTTTAGACATTACATGCTTTCTCATAAGATTACCCTAATCTCGAAAGTTAATCTGTTGTAATATTTGATGACCCGACCAACACTATCCGGACGTCTAGCAAGATGATGGATTATTTTATTATAATTTGGTATAACTCTTGCTCCCCTCCTTGCTATCAAGGGACAGATTTTAGGAGACTTCCTCGTTGCACACTGACTTCCAGCTGGATCCCCTCTTAATGATGAGTTATCAGACAAACAAGTATTACAAATGGAATTCTCCAGTGCACAATGCTGGGAAATGTACTTTGACGGATCTTCGTCAGCAAGAAAAGACAAAGGATCAAGCACAGTTATACTAGGCTAAGTAGTAATTGTTTTGATCTTTATCATGCCAGATAAAGGTATATTGTGGTTCTCATACCACCTGACAGAGCCATGTACCAACAATGAAGCAAAATATGAAACGCTGATTTACTAGGTTAGAGTTGTCAATCTCAATGGATATAACATATATTGTCATCTATGGCGACTCTCAGCTTATCATCTAATAAGTTGTCGGACAATACATTATTTTAAATCCAAGACTAGCAGAATACCACTGGTACACCATGAAGCTGCTGGAACAGATCCCCAACGTGACTTTTTACCAGATTCCTAGAGGAGATAATGCCCATGCTGATGCTCTAGCAAAACTTGCTATGGAGCTGGTAAGTCCATAGTACAAGGAAGACAAGTTTTGTCTCAAGTAGACCTCGACAATCTACACAAGCTTGGAAGAGAGAGAAATGATAATTGCGAATTTAGACATCAACGAAGATTGACGTAAGTCACTGTTATAATATTTGCAAACTGGAAAGTTGCTAGAGGATAAGTCTAAAGCACATGACATTACAAAAAGTGCTATGTCTTAGGCTCTAGTGGGTGACCTCTACAGAAGATCATTCAAGCATATGTGACTACGATGTTTAAGAAAAATAGAAGCACAGAATATTGTTAAAGAAGTACATACCGGATTGTATGACGCTCACCAATCAGGGTCGAGGATGAAAATGAAGATCGAAAGACTCTAATATTATTAGCCAGCAAGGATGTCCAGAAGATGTCACCAGTGTCAAGTGCATTGGGTGTTCTTCCTTAAACCTTCGAATGTGCTACACCTAATCGTCGCCTCATGGCCATTTGAAAGTTGAGGCACATACATAATAGGACTGATAGAATCTCCATCTTCTAGAGGACACAAATTCATACTCACCGCTACAGATTACTTCTCTAAATAAGCAGAGGCAGTACTGTTACGAGAGGTTACGACACAGAATGTCCTTCAATTCTTCAAAAGCCAAATTATCTATCATTTTGGAGTATTGTAAAGAATAATTTCTGATAATGGGACAGCCTTTAAAAGTACCAAAAACAATAATTTCATCAAAAGCATGGGATAAATTGGATATATTCTAAAATTTACTATCCTAGGGCAATTGGCTTGACTAAGGCCTTCAAGAAGATGTTGGTATATATTTTAAAGAAAAAATTGGATGAAAACAAAAGAGATTGGAACAAAAAATTTTTAGAAACCTTGTGGGCCTACCGGACGACGTTCAGGACTCTCACTCAATGCACACCCTACATGCTCGTGTACGGGTGTGAGGCCGTACTACCGTTAGAAGTTCAGATGTCGTCTCTCGGAGTCGTTGTAGCCAACTAGCTTACAATAGAAGAAGGTGCAAAACTCAGACTTGAAGAGTTAGAGAGTCTTGAGGGAAAATGACTAGAAGCACAACAAAATTTGGAGCTTTACCAAGCAAAGACGGTATAAGCTCTTGACAAATTGGTCCTCCTAAGGACATGCAAAGTTGGTGACCTTATCCTCATGCTCAAAAGACCAATTCTTGCATGCCGCAAGATAGGTAGAAAATTCGAGCCAATTTGGGAGGGACCATTTTTTGTAGAAAAGGTCAATGTAAGAGGAGCCTATAAGCTAGTAGATTTCCGTGGTGAGAGACCCATGCTGCCAATCAACGAACAATACCTAAAGGCATACTACACTACCTGGCATTGCTTGATATGAAATTTTGAAATTTTGATTATTTTGGGGTTATTTATTTGGCCAAACAACTTTGACCGGGTCAAAAATTTTGTAATAAAATTAACCTCAATTTCATGAATTTTTTTTAAATTATTGTTGATCTCACTTTTGGTTGAGGGTTAGATTTTTCTCTTTAATAGTCTAAGGTCTAGCCATAGTAATCTCATATTGACTATTCTTAGAAAACTAGAAAAGAAACCCTCACCATTAGAAATTCTACACTCCTCTTTCCTCTTTAATAGTAGGTGGGCTCATTATAAGGGAGGTTAAGGAGAGTTCCCATAGGACTGTTTGACTTTAGGGTTGACACTGGGTGTTTTTCTAGAGCTAAGGCACTCAGTTACACTCACCTTCACCCACAATCACTTACAACCCTAAACCCAAAAAATTTCCTAGTTTTGGTCTTTTGATCTTTTGGGAGACTCATGTAGATGGTCCCTTAAACCTACTAGCCCTAGGCAAGGGTTTAGCTAAGGCTAGAACATAAAGGACCCAAATAGGTTTTACATTGGTCCTTAGCTCATTTACGGTCATTGACACACCAATTCTACCAAAAATACCCAACTTGGCCTTTCTGCCCCTGAACTCCCCCAAATTACCTAAGTACTCTTGAAACCCTAAATTTGGCCAAAATTTCAAAATTTACCCAAAATACACAAAATTTTTCAAAAAAAATTTCAAATCTTTTGAAAACATCAAAATTACCCAAATCACCAAAAAAATTTGTCAAATTTACCAAAATGCCCCTCTTTGGCGCAAAATTTCAAAAATTCCAAAATATCCCAAAAAAGTTCCCAAAACCTTACAAATATTCCCAATTTCATTTTTCTTAACAACTACATGACCAAAATGACTAATTTGACCATCTTGACCAAAACCCCCAAATTGTCATTAAAGGCCCAATTTCCCCAAATTTACCTCAAATGTCCATCAATTTGGTCCCAAATTCCATCAATTTCATTCCTAAACTCAAATTCACCTTTCATATGACCAATTTAAACTAAATCCAAGCTTAATTAGCCCATTCATTGAGCCTAATTTTTTTCTAACCTCTAATTTGGGACTTATGACTTAATCCCACCAAATTAAACCCCATAGCTTACTCAATTTGCCTCAATTTAAGTCCTAAACTCCTTATAATTTTCCTACACATCAAGCTTGACCTTCAATTGGCCTTGGTGAGGAATGAATTTCATTTAATTTTAGCCTAAGTCTAAAAATCTCTAAATTTGCCTCAAATTAGCTCTCTCTAAATTCAACCAAATTGATTGCCTTAGCCTCAAAATTGGCACCAAATTTATGTTAAAAACTCTTCATGATGTTCCTATTAACCATTTTCAATAATAAATTTGGACTTAGCTCAAGCCTAGCCGAATATAGACCCAAGTCTAACCCAACATGACCAAAGTAACAAAAATTCCAAAATCCTCCAAATTGAACCCCCAATTGAACTCAAAATCACTTAAATACTTCACCAAAAATCTTCATTAAAATCATCTACACAATGTTGATCAATACATTGCACTCAAAGTCATGGATAGTCTAGTCCAAACTCAAGTTTTGGTCATTTGGACCCACATTCGACGCATGCACCAAAATTGAGCTAGCCATGTCAAATTGGTCAAGGCAAGACTTCCACAGAAAAAATTTGGACCTTATTGACCAGGCTAAACCCTATGGAACCACCAAAATGAGCCATGGACCAAGGCTTCCCTAAATTAATGGATTTTCTTCCAAATTTGCTTAAGCCTAAAGGATTTTTGCTAAAACTAAACACCTGCCCAAAAAAATTGTTGTGACACATTCCCCTGGCTCACCTGACCTCCTGGCTACCTCCCCTAGCCTTGTCGGCCCGCTTAGTCATTAGAGGAACCAAAACTGTGAGCCACCACCTAAAAATTCAAACCCAATTCAGAACTAGAGGCCAACTCATCCCATTTGAAATTTAGAGCCTCTCTGTCATCCACATAAGCAACAGTTTGCACCCAATCATTGGCCCACAGAGCCACCCTAAGCCTTTTTTCATAAATGCTTCACCTCCATGGCCATGGAGGGGTGCTAAAATTTTCCCCTAGCCTCTTTGAGACCTCCTCAGTGCAACCCAACCACTTTTCTGCCCCAATTCCCCTTAATGGAGTTCAAGTTTTTAGCTCAAATCCTTGTCGGAGACATGCCATTCTCCAAACACCTCCACAGTGCACCAACTTCAAATTAAACTCACCCACACCATCACCACAGTGAAAGAAGAAGAATCCTTATTAAATCCTCCTCATACAGAGCCTCCATACTAGACTTTGATCAACAAGTTTGATCGAATTTAGGTCTAGACCTTTCACCATGACCAGAGGCTCAATCCCTAGCCTCCTTAGACCTCCAAGAATACGTCAAGCACCTCTAATTAAAGCTTCCCTTATCAGAGTAATGGTGTTGAACTTCCCCTCTTCCCAAGTTTATTTTCATTCTCAATTTAATTAGAATTCATTTAGAGGTAAGTTTACCGTATGGATATGTTCGTCTTACTTAGATGAGTCTATAAGGTCAAACCCAATAAGATTTGGTTAAGTTTTGAAGAAGATCTTAAGGTTTTAGTGTGAATGGTTCTCAGGTTCACTCTATTTGGGGACAATGTCGCGAAGCCGTTGGATTGCACGTGTATTAAATTAAGGGCTCTGATTGCTTCAGATGGGAGCGTGGTTCATAAAGCGCGAGTTGAGTTAGCAACTACGTGGGTGGAAACGTCTAACCAAAGTGTGCCACAAATATTTTCATAGCCTCCGTAAGTTAACACAACACCGTGTATTTAATTTGAAAAATAGGGATTTAAATAATTCATAAAATGCTCCCTAACTTTAAAACTTCATATCTTGTTGTAGAAAAATCACAAAATAAAATCAAAATACCCTAGTTCTAAGTGAACAGAGGGGAAAATTGTGGAAATGGTTTGAAGTTTATTTGATACATATTTTATTTTTAATTAATTAAATTCTATTTTTAGTATTTTAATTCTCCATGCATGTAGATAATTCACCATGACTTGATTTTTTGGCATGTTGTTGCCTCTGTCATGGGGAACATTCTTTGATTTTTCCAAAGTTAGAGAAGATCTCTAGATAGAGATCTATATCTTTCAAGTTTATGTCTATTATTTGCATAAATTAATCATAATAATTAGCATGTTTCTTAGAAAAATCCAAAGAAATTTTGGAAGGTCGATTGGGACCAGAGAACCCTTTGGAAAAATTTTCATGGGTCAAGTCATCAAGAAATCACTTAACTCTTACAAATCCATAAAACATAAAGAAAATTAATTTGGGAAAAATAAACATCTAAATGACTTGATTTTTAATCTCCACTGTAATTTGAAGTTCAGATAACTCCCCATAAAATTTTCAAAATATTTGGAGCTCATTTGATAACCCAAATTGATTTTCTGAGTTAAATGACTATTGTATCATTAAATTTATTTTTAATAATTAAAATATAGCTAAAAAATTATAAAAATTTGTTTTGGGAGTTCTTTGTGATCAGAGGAATTTTCTAATAAAAAAATTCTAAATAAAATACAAAATTTATTTTTAAGCCTATTTTAAATATCTAAGTAATTAAAAATTAATAAAAAACACAAAATTAATAAAATTCATTGAAATAAACTAAGATTGGAATATTTTTCCTAATTTTCTAAGTGACGATATTGAATTTTAAAGCTTAAAATATTTTTTACGGCTAAAAAATGATTTCTTAATCTTTCACTTTAAAGAATTCTAATAATTCAAAAAAAATTAGAAAAATGTAAAATTTATTTCTCTAGGTTCCTTGACCTAAGAGAGATTTAATAAAAATATAAAACTTAATTTTCCACATTAAAAATATTTTATAATTACTTAATGCTCCAGAACATAAAAATAATTTTAATAATTCAAATAAAATTCAAAAAAACATGAAATTTTGTCCAATTGTTTCTTTGGTCTAAGTTTACCTCCAGTAAAAATTTCAATGGATTAGGCTTTGCCTTGGTCAAGTTGTTGAGTTTTCTTTGGAAAATCCTATTCTTGCATATAAATAAATATATAAATTAAATTAAAATTTGAAAAAAGTCACATTTTCTCTTTTGATGTCTTAATTGACCCATGAGTGAGGTGAGATAAAAGTTCCAAAGTCATTTGAATTAAATTTGATAAATTACAAAGTGATAGAGCCCTAGTGGCGAAAGTGTAGTTTTTGAAGTTTAGCCTTAATTAACATTTAGACTTAACTCAAGAAAGGGAAATGGGCAACCTTCGATCTTAATTAACACATTTGGATGATTGAAACATAAGGGATTATTTGGTAGAAACCAATCACACTTTTCCCTTGTTGAAGGATAGATGTGTAAATTCCTTAAATCATTAAAATTTGAAATTCTATCAAATTAAATAATCCTAGACTTAGGGGTATGGTGTTGGGTGTTAATAACTCATTAAATTAATACCCTCATTTTGGATGTTCAAATAACATTCAAAAGTTTTGATGATGAGTTATTCTCACTTAAAATTTAATCTCTTCCAAAATATCTAAGACATCCACCAGGATCTTAAGGGCTTAGTAGTGACTTAAGCTAAATCAAATTTTGTTAAATGTGGATTAGAAAAGTGAATGTAAATAAAAAGGTTGAATACCTTTGAAACACTACAAGAACAAGCTAAATATAAAATTGACTAAATGCCTTAATAACACTAACTTGCCCCTTTTAAGAGTCTTCACCTACATAATTTTCAAATTGAGTGATAAATGAAAATTACCCTACTATTAGGGATAATTGAAACAACAATGTCCTTTAAGAATTGAAGATATTTAAATAAATTTTTTAAGCTACGTAATAAGTTTAAATGAGCTTGAGGTATTTCACTAGGCGGTGAGAGGCAAGCATGGACCTGCTTCTTTCTCCAGACCTGTTGGATACCTCAGAGGTCTACTAAACTTAATATGTTTTGCTTAACAAAACTCATCCTTAGTCAAACTAATAAGGACCGACCAAGATATGATTTAGGATATGGTAGATCACCAGAACCTTATTTTTCTCACTTCATATAAAATGCCCTTACATGCACTTTTGAGTTTCAGGTGCTGGAACAAGAAGACTCGTCAGGTACACTTTTATAGTTTACAATACCATCTTTTTTTCTATACTTTCCACACTATACTTTCATGCTTATAAACTTACATGTTAAACAACAATGTCATCCTACACAAAAACCAAAACTAAGATCGATCAAAATAAAATTCACCTCCACAACATTCAATGTATAAGGCAACTCAAAATTTAATCACAAACATCACACAAAATAACAATTATAACTAAATTAAGACGTCTCTATTGGATGATGGGGAATCCCTTGAAGGAGGTAACATACAGATGCTAACAAGGCTTCTCAAAGTTTAAATGAAAGTATGGAACTCCATAAGTTCAGTTTAGTAAATTCATTTACACTAAGTGAATCCAATAGAAAATAGTGGTACTCGAACAAGGGAACATTAGGATCTTAACCAGTGTCGCTCTAATCAACGTTAACATGCCCCAATAAATTTTTTAAAAAACTACAAGCATGGGGACATCTAATTTGACATCATAACTTGACACACTAGAAAACTCAAACTCGTCACGGTAAAGAGTTTGGAGCTAGCACTGTGGGCAGCACGACCATCTTCAATAGCAAAACATGTCTTCCCCAGCTAAACCAATTTCCTTCCTAGGAACTAAAACAACAAGCCATAGGATTTTGAGGTTGTTTGCTTATGCAAAATAAATCTGCACCCTATCTTTAGGCCTTTGTATAGCTCTGCTGTACCATATAAGCCCTAACTCGTCTTAGGATTCTTAGGTTGAGACACCGAAAATATTTGCACTTTTAAACCCATCTTTTAGACTCATTATTGGTGTTATTACACTTTAATGGAAGGTATTTTTATGTTTTCTTGTAAGTTGTTGATTTTTAGGTCTTAAAACAAAAAAAGAAAGCAAAAAGGATGAAATTTAGAGTCAAAATTACAATTTTGAAGAAATGCTCAGTGCTAGCAGTGCCGAGGTCAATGCCGACAACACAGAACAACTTAATGCTGGAGTTTTTTACTCAGCTCCGACGGCGCTAGACCAGCGACGACGGTGCCAAATGCGGTGCAGACACCGTTTCTAGAAGGTTTGATGTATTTGAAAAATTTTTTGAAGAGTTTTTGGAGGCACCTCTTGGAGAACAGACCTTGGGCTATATTTGGGGCCAAATTTCATAAACAAAAGTGCTCCTCTACATTTTTCACTCCTCTACGTTCATTTTTTGCACCCCATCATTCCATTACACTACCATATTGAGGTCAATTTTTTATTTTGTTTTCATAGTTTAGAGTTTTTGTGGTGAGATTTAGTGTGAAACTTTCTGTAAGAGTGTTAGAGAAAGAGAAAAGTGAGAAATATCTTCTTCCTACATTTCTAAGGAAAGGCTACGAAGGATTCGCTTTGAAAAAGAGTTTTAAGATAAATATTATTTGTCTATCAGTATTGTATGAACTTTCTTTTATTCATGAAATTTGTGTTTTGTTATTTCTTTCTCATAAAGTCTGAGTAGTTCCCTCTATCTTTCTCCCTACTCTGAGATATGGTGAAATGAAGAGATAATATGGATGTGCCAATATTAAAATGTAAAATAAATTGTGATGATTTTTCAATTAGGAACTTAATTTACATTTTTATCTGGCCAATTAAATTTTTAAAATGTGTTGTGAAACATATGATCCGGGTAATGGAGTATGAGTTCTACAACAGAGTGAGGATCACATTTGATTCCATGGAAGAGAACATCGGTCATGGAATTAAGTGCAAATAAATAAGAAAAAAATCTTTGTTGGGTGTAGAATTGAAGAACCTTTAGAGTGACAGACTTAAATCTTCAATTCGATCTTACTGTTTAAAAACTGAAGCGAGGGCTAGCCTTCAGGTGAAGGGAAGTGGGAGCTCTAGAGTGAGAGCTGGTATCCTCCGAACCTAGCCATGAATTTAGGAACTAAACACTGAGATTAGCCGGTGATTTTCTATGCACTGTATCAGGGTAGAGAATTAAAATATCTCCTATTTGGCACAACACATATTATGAACATTTATCTCATTTTATTTTACTATAGCTCATTGTATTGGGAAAGATGCTTTTTCACATAAAGATCTTTGTTGCATAAACATAGTTAATAGATTAGTATTTAATTTTTTAAACTTTTCATTTTTGATTTGATAATAGTTTTAAATTTAATTTTGGTTACATCTCAACAATTGAAATTAGTAACAGTGATTTCAATTGACTTTTTAAGAATTTTCAAGCAAATTTATCATTTCCAATTTAAACTTTCCCCGTGGGATTGATATTTGAGGCTTAAATAGAAAGTTCGTTATTACTTCATAACAATATGTATACTTGCGTATAATTTGAATATTAATCGATTATACTTATTTAAATTTTACACAATCTATCACAACAAAAAAATCAGAACAAGTTTTTGGCACCGCTGCCGGGGAAGGTAACAATTAAATTAAATAGTTTTGATAAATTAAGAAATTTAGATATAATATATATACTATAAAAAAAATTAAAAAATCAGAAATCCAAAAGTAAATATTTTTATTAGAGTGTTTATTTTACTTTGATTACTTTATTTGATTATGCGAAATATTGGATCTGAAGGTTTAGTACCTTTCAATTCAAAATTAGAATGTACTATTAGAAAAATTCGAAAACAACAAAGAGAAATTAAAAATTTACAAGAAATGGCGAATAACTTAGATAATCCAATAAATGAAAATCGACAAAGTCCTTTAACAGATTACGAGAATCCGACAACAGATGAATTTTACTTGACTATTCAAAATCCTGATGTTGCTGCTAATTCATTTGAGCTTTAACCTGCTATTATCCAAATGGTAAAATATAATCAGTTTGGAGGATCACTTACTGAAGATCCTAAGTTACCTATTGCTAGTTTTCTTGAAATTTGTGCTACATTTAAATATGACGGAGTGTCTAATGATGCTATTAAGCATAGACTTTCTCTTTTTTCATTAAGGGATAAAGCCAATGCTTGGTTAAATTTGTTAGCACCTGTAAATATTTTTAGATTTTCATACCTTTTTTACACTGATTTTAATGATATTGCATTTTAAAGAAAGGTATTTATGATTTTGTGTTGCAGGTATGTTGAATTATGGTCATTGAAGCACAAAAATGCAAAAAGAAGCGAATTTGGAGCAAAAAGGACCAAAATATGAAAATTTGATCTTGGGCGCCGACGACCGACTCGATGCCGCCGACGTCGGGTTTTTCTTGAGAGTCCAGAATTAAATATTTTAGAAGGCCGCCAAAGGTGCCATCGAGGCCTCCGACGGCGAGCACGTTGGTTCTCTCAACAGATGCATTGAATGTGGACGATTTTTTAAGGGACGTTTGGGCAACTCTTGAAAACTCTTCTACAACTTTAAAAAAAACAATTTGGAGGCCGAAAAAGGGTGGTGTTCGCTGAGTTTTTGTTGTTTTTGGTGCCCATTAGACTGTAGAGAGTGGTTAGTATTGTGAGGAATTCTTCGAGAGATTGTAAGAGTGGAAGGAAAGTGAGAGATATCCTCCTCCTTGCCGCTTTGAAGGAGAATTTTGTGTGTTGTAAAGAAAGGAAGAGATTTAGAGGAACTTAGAAGAGTTTGCTTGGGGAGGATGTAGGGATAAGTTGTATTTACTTATTGTAGTTTATATATAAATTTTATGTTTTGTCGTATCTTCTTCATGAGTTCTGAGTAGTTTTCTCGGTCTTTATCCTTATCTTGAGTTTTCATTAAATGGTGATTTGAATTGGTTGTGCCATGAAAATGTTAAAGAAGTTGTGATGATCTTTTCACTTCAATCTTAATTTACTTTCAATCGAGTCAATTGATTAGTTAAAATATGTTGAGTTTTACAACTAAAGTGAAGATTACATCCAAGATTTAGGGAGGTCAAAGTCCTTGAAAGTTGGGTGCAAATAAATAGAGAAATAAAAATTATCGGGCGTAGAATTGGAGATTTTAGAGTGACAAACTAAAATCCTCAATTCAGTCCTATCGTTTGGGTGTTGAAGTGTAGATATTAGCCCTCAAGCAAGGGGAACGTGGGAGCTCCGAAGTGAGAGCCGGTATCCTCCTAGCCTAGCCACATATTTAGTAACCAAGCATAGGTTTAGTCAATTTTCTTTATGCCTGGTCCAAAGGGTAAAGAATATGTATGCTCCTATTGGACATAATACAATTTGAACTGATTCAATTTATTCATTCACTTAAATTTCTTGACAAGAATAAGGATTCTTTCTTATACATTGAACTTCACATTAGAAACTTTATCAGCAAAATTAGTTAATTAAGAGTTTGTTAATATTACATTTTTATTTCAATTGCCAATTAGTGATAAATATGCAATTTGAACTATATTGTTGTGATTAAGTATTGATTTTTTAAATCTTAGTTCGTAGTCTCTAATATTATTCATTGTGGGATCGATATCCAGGACTCCATTAGAGACATTTATTACTTGAGCGGTACATATACATGCGTTGATAAGTGAGACTTTGCAAATATTGAATATTTTATACACATATTTGTCATATCTAATCACTGTCAAGTTTTTGGCGCCGTTACTAGAGATTTAAGTCTTCTAGCACTAGTACAAATTTTTGTATTTGTAAGCATATATAAAGTTGCTGTCAAGTTTTTGGCGTCGTTGCAGGAGATTTAAATCTTTTAGCAGCCATATCAAATTCTTGTATTTTTAAGAATAAATAAAGTCATTGTCACTAGGAAAAATCAAATTTGGTTAAATGAGAATTAGAAAATTGAATGTAACAAGAAATTGAACACCTTTAAAACTCTACAATCCCAAGTTAAAGCTGAAATTTGCCAAGTGTCTTACTTGCATTAACTTGCCCCTTTTAAAGGTCATCATCCACATAATTCTCAAATTAAATGACAAATGATAATCACCCTACTCTTAGGGATAATTAAGACATTGTTGTTCACTGAACACTAGGGTTATTTACAAGATTTATTATTAAGCAACATAACAAGTATAAATGAGCTTGAGACTTTTCACAATGCGGTGAGAGGGAAGCATGGAGCTGCTTCTTCCTCCCAAATTTTTGAATACCTCGGAGGTCTACTAAACTTAAAATGTTTTTCTTAATGAAATCATCCTCAAATGAATTAATAGGGGCTCAGCAAGGTATGATTTAGGGTTTGGTAGATCACCGAGACCTTATTTCATCGCTTTACATAAAATGCTTTTATAAATATAAATGCTCTCACATGCATTTTGAGTTTCAGTGTAAGATAATGGGAAGACCATCCAGGTACGATTTTATTGTAATTTGTTTTACCTGCATTTCTAATTTCCCCTACTTTACTTTGTAGTTCATTACTGTACTTATTCACCTAGATGTATGAACAAAATAACACAAACCTACATGTTAAACAACGAAGTCACCCTGCATGAAACAAAAACTGCTAGGATAGCCGCAAAACCAAAACCAAAACTAAAATCAACCAAGATAAAATTCACCGCCACAACATTCAAAAAATAAAACAACTCAAAAATTAATCACAATCATCACAAAACCACAATTGCAACTAATTTAAGACGTCTCAATCAGATGGTCGGGAATCTCTCGGTGAAGGTAACCTACGGCTTCTAACGAGGCTTCCCACTGTCTAAATGAAATTATGGAACTCATTAAGTTGAGTTTAGTAAACTCATTTGGACTAAGTGAATCCAATAGAAAATAGTGATATCAGAATGAGGGAACCGTAGGATCCTACCCGATGCTCTAATCAATTTTAATATGCCTTATAACATTTAAAGAGGCTTAACCATAGAAACATATAATTTGACATCATGACCTGACACCTTTGAATACTCAAACTCGCTATGACGAGGGGCTTAGAGCTAGCACTATGGGTAGCACAACCATCTTCAACAGCAGAGGAACTACAATAGCATATCCTTTCTTAGAATTAAACAACAAATCATAGGATTTCGAGGTTGTCTTCCTAGTGCAACATAAATTTTAAACTCATCTTTAGGCATTTATGTAGCTCTGCTATATAATATAAGCCCTAACTCGTTTTAGAATTTTGAGGTTGTTAATTTTCATGACCTAAACCCTCGAATCTTCTAGGCTATTTGTTTGATGCTTCACTCAAATGTAAGCCCTAAACAAATAAAATTGGCAGGATGAAACCCCTAAATAATTTCTCCTCAAAACTCAAGCCAAACAATAGGATAGAATGGGAAGTCACTA
Organism: Phalaenopsis aphrodite; assembly: GCA_003013225.1. Lineage (NCBI taxonomy): Eukaryota > Viridiplantae > Streptophyta > Magnoliopsida > Asparagales > Orchidaceae > Phalaenopsis > Phalaenopsis aphrodite. Next base: position 1,339,272 of record NEWO01000091.1, read on the forward strand.
AGGTTCTCCTCCAGATCTATGACACTCCCTAGTTATTCCTCCATTGGATTCTAGAAAATTTTTTTCTAAATTTGAGCTATTCCCATTTCATACCTCTTTGTCTGATTTTGTTAAAAAGTCCTATCATTTTGAACTCCTTGAAGATATTATTCCCTAATTTTTATTGAGAGTTTTCTTAGGTGACTTCGATTATCTAAGTTGTAATTAACTATAGGGGTTTACCCTTATCAGAAGCTTGTCCGAACCCAACTTAATATAAGCCCTATTTAATTCATCATATTAAATAAAGGAAATTGTCGAAAAATAAATGATTTTGCAAACCAAATGGATGTCATATATTTTTTAGTTTATTTGATTGAGCCTCATTCTCAAGTCTTGTGTTTATCCCTCGGCATAGATACAAGGTTTGAGGTATAGTGCTCTTTCATTTAAACTATGAAAAATATGGGGTCAGTTTGATTTCATATTTTTTCCAAACTATATATATGTATATGTATGTATATATATATATATATATATATATATATATATATTAAAAAGAAGGGTAAATTATATTATAGAAGAGGAACACAATACAGATCTGATATATGGGAACTTGTAAGAGGTCACCCTTTAAAAAAAGGATAGAGAAGGGGAAGGAGTAGTGGAGACTAAAGTGGCATCTGACTGACTAGCAACTCTTACTAGCAGTTAGCCAATTTGTTGCCTCTCTGTAATTGAACTTGAGCTGAAGTTGGCACAATTTTTTAAATTCCTGGATGGGTTTGAGCAATTGGAGTATGTGTCAAGGAGGAGATAAGGATCCTTCAAGCAACTGGATAAGCAAGGAACAATTAGTTTCAACCACTATGTAAAACCATTTCATCCAAATAACAATATGTAATGTCCACAAAAGAGCAGTTGTTTCAGTTTCAAGTGCATCTTGGCATTCATAGGGCTGTAGAAAAATAATTTGCAGGTGCCTGTGTAGTCTTTGAAGATTCCTCCAAAATAAGCACCTTGCCCATTATAGCTCCCATATATGTTAGCTTTGATCAAGGGGTGAGTAGGTTTAATCCAGAATACTTTGGATATCTTCACTATTTTTTGTATAGAAGGACTGGTATTATAGAAAATTTTAGGGATTCCCTTATGTTTGATCAGCTTTGTTAAGAATGTTTTATAATGTAACATAGTTAGGTGTGCATTTGGAGGCAATCCTAAAATTTAGCTTTATTTCTGGTCATCCAAATAAACCAAGTTACCGCAAAAGGGATGGTGCTCAAATTGACTATGTCCCAAGTATTCCAACAATCAAAAAGGGAAGCCCAATCCAGATTCAAGAAATTTATCTTCAGATCTTAGACCAATTCTGACGAGACCCTTTGTGGAAAAATACATTGAAAGAAGAGGTGGGTAATTGATTCTTTAGCTTTGCAACACAGATGACACCTAGAAGGACCTCTCAAACTCATTATGTTTGAGAATATCATCCATAGGGAGAAGCTTATGAAAAGTTCTCCAGATTAAAAAAGACATAAATGGGGTGAGATATTTGTTCCAAGTAGTCTTACCCAATGAACCATCCTGCCAGCTGTACAATTTAGCATAAATGGCTTTAGAGATGTTGTGAAGCTTGCTAGTATTAATAACTAAATTGTCTTGATGTTCTCTATTGAAAGAGATTTTAGTAATATAGGCAATAGCTGTTTGATCATATATATATATATATATATATATATATATATATATATATATATATATATATATATATATATATATATATATATATATATATATATATATATATATATATATATATATATATATATATATATATATATATTAAAATGTCCTTCTGAAGCGGGCAACAGGATTTTGATTCTGGCGATCGACAGCTTACAACGGGCAACTCCTCCAACTAAATTAGTACCGACAGACAGCCATCCAACTTCTAAGCTTAAGAACTCAAACTACACTTAACCAAATCAACTTGGGTTTGTTTCTAAAGACTCATCTAGCTTAGACGAAGTTATTTATATGGATAACATGGAATGAAATTGGATAAATGCAAGTGTAGAATCAAAACAATTTTGGGACAGTGGGGAGGTTTATACCTTTGCTCTGAGAAGGGAAGCGTCAATCAGAGGTGTTCGATACATTCATGGAGGTCCAAGGAGGTGAGGGATTGAATGTCTTACTATGGCAAAAAGTTTAGACCCAAATTCGATCAAGACCGAATTTGGTTGTTGATCAATGTCTAGGGTAGAGGCTCTCTATGAGGGGGCTTTGATGGGACTTCTTCTTCTCTCACTATGGTGAAGTTTTTGGCAAGTTTAATTTGATATTTTTTCATTGTGGAGTTGTGGTGTAGAGTGCTATGCTTCTGGCCATGATTTTAGCTCTGAAATTGAGCTTCGATAAGGGAAATTAGGGCAGGAAAGTGGTTAGATTTCACTGAGGATGTCTCAAGGAGGTTGTGGGAGCAATTATGCAGGGTCTCCTTGAGAAAATTTCAACACCCAAATTTTAGCCGTGAAGAGGCCATTTTATAGCCATGGCTGGAGAGGGGAGCTCAGGGCCTGGCTTTTGGTGCAAAAGCTTGCTGAGGTGGTGAGCTAAGCGGCACAATTGGCCAATGAGAGTGGGACAGCTTAGATGGTTCAATTGGGTGAGGATTTAGGTATGGTGGCTCTTTTTTTTTTAGGTGATTCGGTGAATAGGCCGGCCGGCAATGGCAGGGGGTGCTCAGGTGGCTCAGGAACATCAAAGGAATCTATCACAACAATTAATTTGGGCGGTGATAGGTTTTGGCAAAGATATCTTTTGCTTAAGCAATTTAGGAAACAAATCCCTTGACTTAGGGGACCTTCGGTCCATGAATGATCTAGGGTGGGTTAAGTGGGTCTAGTTTGGTTACTAGGATCCGAAAGTTGGCTGTAGAAGTTTTGCCTTGGCCAATTCGACATGGCTAGGTCAAGTTTGGTGCATGGGTCCAATGTGTGTCCAAATGGTGAAAGGTTGGGTTTGGGTTAGGCTATCCATGACTTAGAGCCCATTTAATTGATCAAAATTTTGTAGATGATTATAATGAAGGTTTTTTATGATGGGTTGAAATGATTTTGAGTTCAATTGGGGTTCAATTTGAAGGACTTTGGGATTTTGGTCAATTAAGGCATGTTGGGCTAAACATGGGTCTAGGTTGGGCGAAGTACACTTTGATAGTTGAAAGTGGTCTATAGGAACATCTTGAAGGGTGGGTTTTCAACATAAATTGGGTGTCAATTTTGGGGTTAGAGCAATCAATTTGGTGGAATTTTGGGACATAGTCAATTTATAGCAAATTTTGTAATTTTTGGACTTAGGTTAAAATTGAATGCAATGGAGGCTTCACCAAGGCCAATTAAAGGTCAATTTTTATTTTTAGGATTGTTATGAAGAGTTTTAAACATAAATTGTGGAAAATTGAGTAGGCTATGGGGTTCAATTTGGTGGGATTAAGTCACAGGGCCAAAATTGGGGGCTTGACTTAGATCAAAATTGCGCTCAAAGCATGGACCAACTAAGCATACATTTGGTTTAGGTTACTCATGTGGAAGGTGAATTTGATTTTAGGATTGAAATTGGGGGAAATTGGGACCAAACTGATGGACATTTTGGGTAATTGTGGGGAAGTTGGACCTTTAAAGGCAATTTGAGGGTTTTGGTCAAAATGGTCAAATTTGTCAAATTGGGTTCTATTGTATTGTCCAAATTGGTTTTAGAAACATTTAAAGTAATTTTGGAGGTTTTGGAAAAGTTTGGGTTGCCAAGGGCATTTTTGTAATTTTGGCAAATTTGGAGGGTATGTTGGTAATTTTGGAATTTTTGGTTGGTTTTAGGTAATTTAGGTATTTCAAAAAGATTTGAAATGACTTTTGGACAAATTTGGGTATTTTGGGCGGATTTGGAAATTTTGGCCAAATTTAGGGCTCCAAGGGTATCTAAGTAATTTGGGGGAATTTAGGGCAAAAGGCCAAGTAGGATATTTTTTGTCGAACTGGGGTGCCAACCAGTCTATATGAACTATGAACCAGTGGAAATCCTATTTGGGTCCTCTATGTACTGATCTTAGCTAAACCCCAGCTTGGGCCAGTTGGTTTAGGGGACCATCGACATGAGTCTCCCAAAGTATCAAGGGATCAGAGTCAAGAAATTTTATGTTTAGGTTTGTGAGTGATTGAGGGTGAGAGTGAGTATTGGTGAGTGAACTAGCTCTAGACAAACACCCAGGGTCAACTCTAAGGTCAGGTAGTCCTAGGGGCACTCTTCTTGAGCTTCCTCATAGTGACCCCACCTACTAAGTGCTAGAGGTTCAGACCAACAAGTGGAACTTTAAGTTGAGAAAAGAAGAGGGTGGAATTTCTAATGGTGGTTCCTATTCTAGCTTTATAGGAATAGTCAACAGGAAAGTCCTATGGCTAGACCCTAGGCTACTAAGGTGGAAAAAACTAATGCTCGAGCCAAAGTGACAATAGTAGGATGAGGAGATGATACGCGAACCAAAGGATGTGTGGCACTGAGGTGGCTGGTGGCATCAAATGACAGAGCAATGTGTGGAAATCTCAATGCGTACACGGATCCAGTCAGTGCTGCATGGTTTAAATAGAAAAATAGGTCTTTTCTGAATTATTTTGATACCAAAACTTCAAAAATTCATATCTTTGTGTAGGAAATTCATAAAAATAAAATAAAAATACATTCTTGCTAAGAGAACAAAGGAGAATAATGTGGACTAAAAATCAAAATTATTTGTTGACTTTCTAATTTTTAAATAAATAAATACTCTCTATTGTAATTTAATTCATTATGTTCATGCACTGCTTACCATAGCTTGAAATTTTTAGGTTTCATTGCTTATGATAGGGGCTATGTTCTCTGATTTTTCCAAATTTAGAGAGCATTTCTATGCTTCTAACCCTAATTTTCAAGTTAGAATGACTATTTTGTCTCATTTTAATTAAATAAATTAAATTACCCCTTGAAAAATGATGGGAATAAATTTAGTAGGTTTTTTATGGTCAGAGAAACTTGGGAAAAATATCATGATGGTTTGAATAATTTTGTAAATTTCTATATTTCATTAAGTGTATATATTTTGTACTAATTTATGTAAATTAAATATTAATAAAAAATAAAAAATTATAATTCTACATTATGCACACAAATCATACCACTGTAAAAATTTGAAAGTTATTTGACTAAGTTTAAGCATTAAGGTTGACTTTTTAAGAAAAAAATATTTTTTTGTAAAAAAATAATTATGTTAAATTAAATATACTTAGGAAAATTGTGGAAAGTGGTTTTCCATGTTTCTTGTGATCAGAGGTACTTAGGAAAAATAAAAATCATGTTTGGTAAAATAATTTATTTTTGAGCTTTATTTTGAATTAAAACTAAATAAAAATAATTAAACAATTCTAAATAAAAATATTCCAAAATGTTCCTAATGGTTTCCTAATCACTTAGGACTCATTAAAACAATTTTCCTAATTTTTCTAAGTTAAAAATAAACTTTTAAAGGCCCAAAAAAACATTTTTCTATACTTTTCATTAAAATAATTATAATAGAAAAATAAAAAAATCATAAAAAAATATAAAATTTATTCCTCTGAGTCCTTTGGACTCATAGAGACTTAAGAAAATATAAAAAATATTTTTTTTAATTAAAAAATATTTTCTATTTATTTAAAGCACTAAAATTCATTAAATAATTATAAAATAATGATTTAAATTTAATTCAAGGAAATCATGAAATTTAGCTTAAGTATTTTCTCTGACTAAAGGGAACCTTTAATATTTTTCTCATAAACCAAAAACTTCATTTTGATCGTTTAAATAAATTAGTTTTTGAAAATCTTATTTTCTAAAGTTATTTCAATTAAAATTTGAAAGTCACATTTTTCTCCTCTGATGTTTTAATTACTCTATGGATATGGTACTCAAAATTTGCTAAAGTCACTTGAATTATGCTTCATGAATTATGAGGTGAAGGGCGTCGAGAGTAAAGTGGTCATTCTAGGCTTTTGGTTCCTTAATTAAAATTTAGGACTAACCAAAGGGAAAATGAGTAATTTTTATCCTAATGAATGTGTTTGGATGATTGAAAAATAATGGATAAAAGGTAGAAATCAACTTGCCATCTTTCCATGATAAGAATAAAATTATAAATTTTCTAAGTTGTCATACTTGTAAGTTAATCAAAATCAAATGGTTTCCAAGTGATGGGCTTAAACTAGAGAGATGACGTTTCACTTATGATTAAGTCCACAATTAATAATAATCTAACTCCTTTTAATCATAATCCACATCACCTAAATTAAAACTTAACCTTTTGCTAATCTTTCTCCCATTAGATTCATTAAGGGGCATGATAGGATCTGGGCTAGAGGTTTAATTTGTTTGACGAGATTTAGAGGATAATATGACTAATGATTAACACTACCAGCCCAACATTAGTGGTGGGTATCAAATATTTAATGACTGGAGCTTGCCTTAGGAAAATTCACCTACATAACTTATGAAATATCAACTGATTAATTGAGTAGCCTATTCTTGGAATAGTAAAAATGTCAAAGTTTACTGAGTAATGGGGTAATTTCAATTTGACCTGGGATAATTAATGGAACAATATTATAAGTTCAGAATAAACTTGAATGTTTGAAGGGATCTTTAAAGCAGTTCATGGTCATTCCCCGAACACCTTAAAATCTCTTGGATATTTTGAAGGATAAGTTGAACTTGTTATATCTTGTTTTAAAATCATCCATTAAGATCTTTCGGGACTAAATAATTCATAACTTGGGTTTTGTTAATTACTCATTCAACTATTCTTGCTTAACTTTCATACAATATTATATCTACTTGGTTGAGTACCTTCCTTTACTTGCGAACCAAAACAACTTTTTCAAAAAACTAATCAACAATTTCAAAAATCTAAAACAAACTATTTCAAAGGTAACCATAAATACTTTGAAATTTCACTAAATTTAAAACGTCCTTTTGAATTTATGGGAGTCCCTTAGAAGAGGTAACCCATAGTTACTAATAAAATCTCCTCGGTTTAAATGGGTTTTATAACTTGTTTAAGCTAAGTAAATTCAAAACAAAATAGTGATACTAGAATGAGGGAATGTAAATTATATGTCCCCCAGAAGTGGGTGATGGGATTTCAATTCCGGTGACTGACAACTTCCACAGGACACCCCCTAAAAATAGTGCCGACAGGTTTTGGCTACTCCACTGGGGAACTAACTTTTCTCTTCATACATCAGTAATGTGTCCATGTCCCTCATGGACCAAATTACCCTTCTACTGTTAACATGCTTCACAAATTTCATTCTTGGGTAAGTATGGTAAACAGAAAGGTTCAGGAATTCATTAGGAATTTTAATCTTTGTGTGGGTTCGGGCCCCTAATAGGTCTGTTGGTGGACTAGTTCTGCCCTAGTGATATGCATTATGAAGTTGGTCCCGCACTGGGTCCTAAAAGCTTACTTTACCTTTCATCTCTTATAGAATTTGATTTACTATTGTGCAAATTGAAACCAATTGTGTCGTGTTATGCTTGCTCTTTAAACTTTTCTTATTTAATTAATTAAATCCTTCTACTACAAAATTTTTTTTATTAAATTTGAAAATCTTCACGAACTAAATTTAAATAAAATTTGCCTAGCCTACAAATCAACCTTTGTTAGTTTTTAGTGTTTGCACTAAAATTACAAGGTATTGACAAAATAAATAACTTTAGAGCTTTCTTTTTGAAGCTACAACAATGGCGTTCCCTATGCTCACTTTCTCTTGCAACCTGTCGATGATCCGTGACTCCCGTAATGTCACTCCCACTATCAAGTTTGGAGCCGATTTCAATGAATTGGAAGTCATGCTTGGAATGGCTCTCTTTGTCATAATTAAAGTTACTACTCCAAAAGTTCAGGAGCTGCCTGCTGAGTTTAGTCTGAACTATCCTCATTATTTCCTTTCTTACAACAAGGTAAAGGCTACTGCCACCACGACACCTGCCAAGTCTTTTTTTCTCAATTTTGTTAATGGAAAACAGGTCATGATTATCGAAGATACAATTGAAGGATTTTTTGTTCTGCCATCAGTGTTTGAAATTGGATCAACTTTGAGAATTGCGCCATTAACATGGTCACAAAGAAGAAACCACAACCGAAAGGTCCAAAAGGCTGCTACAGCCCAGTTTTCTGAAGAGGTGTCTCTTGATGAAATTCCTCATCAGGAGGAACTAGGATTGCTGGAGACCAATCTGCTTCTGCGAGGGAATGGGTTCCATACTCTAATGGACACTAATGAGTATGAAAGTCTCCAAAGGTTTTCTGCTACTTTACCGTTACCTCATGTACATGATGGGGAGAGGAAGAAGCATGCTTTCTCCTCTCACCGAGTCAATACAATGTTCTAGAGATTAGCTACCAAAGAGGGTTATTTAGTCATTGAGTTACTTAAACGAGTGGGATGTGCAGTATCCCCTCACATTAAGAGAAATTCTAAGAGATGCCAAATCTGATAGATGATCTCAAAGAGAAACGAAAACTTTCTGTGCTCGTGTTCCCATTAGGTTTCTCTTGGGAAGCAGAGTTGATACTACCGACATCACCACAGATTCTACCATCGCTGCTTTAAGACCTGTAGATCATCGACCTTTTAGTCACGTCTGAGTCCAAAAATTTTTCAAGTCACTAGTCTTAAGGATGCTTCTAAATTTTTAAAGGAAAAGATAAAGAAGTCACCTCATACTGTGTTTGGTCTCCACTGCGGGGACCATGCCGCTCTTTGGCATATCGATGCCTCCATTAAGACAACCCTTCTCAAGAAATCACCACAAAAGAAAAAGGTTTGGGTACCTATGGTTGTCATAGCAATACAATTCAGTGAGCCTATAAGGCAAGATTGTGGAATAAAGCAAGGGTCCAAAGTATTTGATATCATCACAGCTATTATTACCAAGTTGGATGAAGAAATGGAGGATGTTTAGTAGAGTCCCTTGGATCCCAAGATGATACAAGAATCGATAATTGAAAAAAATGGTTGAGAATCTCAGGGTCTAGATCTCTGAGTTAGCCCAAGAACATGGAGTTTCCATTGACGATGATGAAGATTTTGACTTTAACGATTATCTCGATGAAGACTCCATGGATATTCATGTCATCAAAACTATAGCCTTTGCATCTACGTGTGATGCCCAACCTATTGTTAAAGGGAACATTGTAGATGATTTGCATAGGTGCTCTAATAAGAGATGAGAAAATCAACCAAATGGAGAAAATGATGGAAGAGATGGCCTGCCATGGCTTTGGTTCACGAATAGTCTCAACAACAACAGGTAGCTTCTTTGGATGTCAAGCAGCTAGATATTGTACACATCACTGACAAAAGAAGGGAAGTTGCCTCGGCTAATAGAGATGATGAACAAAAGAAGAACATTGTCCAAAGCTTCATACCAGAGAAGGAATTTAAACAAATGTTCAAACAAGTTTGGGAGGCCTTGGCCCAATCTAAGGGTGGTGCATTGATTTTAAAGGGTAGACCCTACCCGGAAGAGTTTGATGTCATACCCTACGTTAAGGGAACTTTAAGACATTGATGAAACTGGGAATTCTAGACAACATGTAACACATTTCCAAGCCAGTTTTGGCAATACTAGATGTAAAGAAACCTTTATTTTGCATCATTTGTCAGCATCTTATCAGGGATAACATTTGATTAGTATGGTGAGTTTCCCAATGGATCAATGAAGACATTCTCCAAACTAGAATAGTTATTTGCTAAGAGATTTGTTGGATAAAGGCAAAAGCCTAGCAAGACTTTAGTGGATTATATCTTGTGGTGGAGAAACCTTAGCATGAAATGTGAGCCTTGGCTACAGGAACATCATGCAATTGAGATTCTACTCAAGATCATCTATGGGCCAATAGCTTTCATGCTTAAGGGAATCACCATCAATTCATTCGAGAAGCTACTTAGCAAAGCTAGCAATCTACAAGAAGAAGTCAAGCTTATGGATTCTCATGAGAAGGCCGAGAAGTCCAAGACAACTAGGATATTCAAGAAGAAGTTTATAATAGTGGAAACAAAGGATAAGGGAAAGCACTCAATGAAGATTCAAGCAGAGCATTCTTATCAGAATTCACAGCCATCATCACAGCATAACCAACAACAACAAAAACCACAATATGGTCAACCTAGCCAGTAGCCACACTAGGGAGAACCATAACAAGCAGAGGATAGAACGGGTCTAACTCTGTCGGAACGAAAGAAAGCAGTGTATTCTTTCAAGGATGAAGTTGTACCCAAAATTTTTGGAAGTTTAATGAAGAAGCCTGAGTTCAGATTGTCAGATCTAAGAAAATCTGAGGAAGTTGAGAAGAAAGATTTGCCCAATTATTGCCTATACAGATTGCTTGGACATACTATAGAAGAATGTTTCATCTTCAAGAATTGGCTAGAGAGAAATCATAAGGAAGGAAACTTAACAATCTTGAAAGAATCTTTAAAAGAACCTGAAAGAGAACCCTTAAATATGATTTTGGCTGAGCCAATCACTGTGATGGATCCGTATTCAAAGAAATATGGATGGAGTACAGTTTGGAGCAAGTCATCCAATAAGATACTAGATCAAATTCAAATCAGTTCAGCGTAGGAAACCGTTTAGAGTCTATAGCCTGATCAACACAAGATGGAGTTTTTTTCAGAGAAATTACCGCAAAAAAAAAGAGTAGAACAATGTGTTGAAGACCGATATCACAGGGGATAGGATAGGGATTGCCACTGTTAGATTGGCTTTCTTGGATTCTGAGAAGAAAATCCTCGAACCCCTGACCATCTATGATTATATTTTAGTCTCACCAAGGTATTATGAATATAATGATTATAATTTTAGCTACATTTTGATTGTTTCTATAGAAAAAGTAACTGACTGTGCTCAATCTAACTCCACTCTCAATTTTCAAACAAATCCTTAAATCATACTTAAGTATGATGAACTGATTAACGAGAATGAAGAAGACATCAACCATACATGTTACGATAGCACCAAAAGTGAGGAGCCAGTCCTTGAGTGTCACAGTGTACCACTTGTTATCAACTTGGATCTCTCCGATGAAGAAGAAGAGACACCAGAAATTTTGCCTGCAACATCTCAAAAAGAAGAAATGACAGAGATAAATCTATAGAGCAGGAGAGTGTTACCCTTGAAGTCAGATCCAATAGATAAAGAAAAATAAATAGTAACTTAGTAAGAGCTACCTGCACCTCCGCCAATGGAAGAACCACATAGTCAAGTAAAGATAAAAGGATTACATAAGGTGGATTATAACATGCTAGCTCATCTCAGAAGGATACGACCAAACTAAGCATTTACGATGCCCTGATCCTATCAAAGGAGATGAGAGAGTCTCTGGTTACGACCTTGCTAGAGCCAAAGTTTGCTTATCTCAGTTGGTCAGTAGATCCTCAGATGAATCTTGTTCATTAAAGAAACAACCTGGGATAACCTTCATAGAAGAAGACTTGTTGCTCAGTGATACACCTAAAATATATAGTATTTTTATAGACATTTTTAATACCTATTTTGAGATATTGTTCTTTAGTGGAAGGTAGTTTTGTGTTTTTCTTGCAGATACAAGTAAAAATGAAAAAAAAATGCTTAAAGGAGTGAAAAAAGATCAAATTTGGAGCAAAAAGATGAAAATTTATGCAAAAGAGCTGTGGCGCCTAAGCGCCAGAGCCAGAGCTTAAGCACCAGTTAAACAAAGAAGGTCACGCCTAAGCACCGAGATGCCACGCTTAAGCGGCAAGGACAGTTACTAGATGAGTAAAATCATTTTTCATGAATTTTGAAGAGATTTTTGAGGCACCCATTGACTTAATAGGTAGTTGTAACAACAATTGACGAAAATTATGATGAATAGATGCTTCTCTCGGGCAAATACATCGAATCAAGAAACATTTTTGAAGAGATCCCAAGGCACCTCTCGGAAAGCTATAAAAGAAAGAAGAAAGTACTTAGAAAAGAGTCCTGAAAATATTGTCAAGTTTTGAAAGTTCTTCTCTGCGGAGTTCATTCGAAGAGATTTTCAGGAACCATTTCTATTTACTTTATCATTTTTGTTATTTTCTTTTGAGTGATTGTAAAAGAGAAGAGATTTAAAGGAACTTAAAGTGTTTGGTAGAGAACTTGAAATAAGTTTTTATGTTTTTATTTTATACAACTTTTGGTTTTAATCGAGACTTGTAGTTTGTTTGACAATGAGTTCTTCTTTTAAACTAAAGTGTGGTTTTGTTTTCTCCATGGATTTTGATTCATTTTCTTTATCTTTCTTCTTAGAATGTTAAGTAATTAAGTTTTGGATAGCTGTTGTGGAAATTATTGAACTTTAATGATGGAAGAAGTTGTGATGATTTAAATATATGCACTTCATTTACTTCTTGATTTACCCAATCTAGATGTTAAAATTTGTTATGAGAACATGTAAGAACTGGGTTGGTATTGTCTCAGTCAACAATTAGGATGAATTACATGAGGTTGTATGAATGATAATGTAGTTCATATGATTGAGTGCAAATAAATAGGGAAATATTCATTGATGGGTGTAGAGTTAGAGGACTTTAAAGAGACAGGTTAAAGCCCCTAACTTAGTTTATTATTTAGGTTCTGATATGAGAATGTTAGCCCCCAGGTGGAGGGAATCAAGGGAACTCTAGAGTGAGAGCTAGTATCTTCAATGCCTAGCTGGACTTCAAAACTATTCAAACTTTAAATTAGGCAATGTTCTTTAAAGCATCTCTAGTAAGGGTAAAGAATATTATTACTCCTATTTGACACAACACAAATTGCATACTTCCACAATAGAATTCCTAACTTATTACTCATTCCTGATAAGAAGAAAGATATTTTCATAATAAGTGCTTTTCTTCTTTAAAAACTTTAGTTATTTTTTTATGTTGTTACTGTTTCGTTAAAGTATAAAAAATATAAAAAAATTTTAATTTCCTGCAAAAAAATATTTTTAGTTTAAGTAATTATCTTTTTAAAAGTAGAAAAGCTTTCTAAAAAAATGTATGTTGGATAATCTTCCCTATGGGATTGATATTCAGGTCTTAATCAAAAAGTCTTATATTACTTGATTTAGATATGTATACTTCTGTAGTATCCAAATATAAATCAATATAAATTAAAAAGTTAAATTCTTATTTTTCTTCAGGATCAAGTTTTAATTTTTGTTGCAAAATAAGGAAATATAAGTGAAAAATAACATCAGAACTATTATTATACTGTGCATAAGCATTAAGATTGAGATCAAATTTTTTGCGCCGTTGTCGGGGAAGAAAATTAAGTAAATTTCTATTTTTACAGTCTTATTTAAACTTTAAATATTGTATCTTATTTTGTATGTTTTATTTTATTTTAATTTATTTTATGTTAGTGTATGCGTAGTTCAGGTTCTGAAGGACTAGTGCTCTACGATTCTGAATTAGAAAGAACTATTAGAAAAATCAGAAAAATAAAAAAAAAATCTTCAAAAATCCAAAAAATTACAAAATTGGAATACCAAAATAATCAAAATGTTGAAATTCATTAAGAGTTTAGACCTTTAAGAGATTATGCCAACCCTACTGTAGACGAACTTCGTTGTATTATTCAAAAACCTACTGTAGTGGCTAATTCATTTGAGCTTAAACCTGTTATTATCCAAATGGTATCAAATAATCAGTTTGGGAGATCACCAACTGAAGATCCAAATTTACATCTTACAAATTTTCTAGAAGTGTGTGTTATATTTAAATATGATGGTATTTCAGATGATGCTATAAAACATAGTTTATTTTCTTTCTTACTGAAGGATACAAATAAGATGTGGTTGAATTCGTTAGCACCTGCATCTATCAGAACTTTGGGTGATTTAGCACAAAAATTTCTTGCTAAATATTTTCCACCATAAAAACTGTGAAGCTTAGAAATGATATTACATCTTTTAATCAGTTTGAAGGGGAATCTATTTATGAAGCATATGAACAATTTATAGAACTCTTAAGGAAGTGTCCACACCATGCTATACCATATTGGTTAATAATTCAAACCTTTTATAATGGATTAATTGGTTCTCTCATATCTATTGTGGATGCCGCTGCTGGTGGTTCATTGATGTCAAAACCTTTTTATGACGCTTATGCTTTAATTGAAGAGATGGATGCCAATAATTTTCAATGGCCTTTTGAGAGAGTGAATCCAAAAAGAGCAGCCAATATTCATGAAACTGATGCATTTACTATGTTAACAAATCAAGTTGCTACAATTTTAAGGAAGTTATACCAATTTAGAATGAGTTTTTCTCAACCAACTTCCATGACTGAGAAGAATTCATTAGGTCAAATGGTAGATTCTCAATCATCATTAAAAACTTTGAATGCTACAAATAATAAAAAAATAACCCATATTCCAATTATTATTACCCATGTTGGAAGAACCACCCCAACTTTAACTGAAATAACAATTTGAGTGGTAATAATCAGCAATGGGGGAACATTCAAGCAAACCCATTGGGAAAGTGAAACAATTAAGGGAATAATAATTATAGATCTGCTTATCCTTCAAGAATCAACAGTGTTACAGATTTTAAGGAGAAGAAGTTATCTATAGCAGAAGTGGTGTTATAAATAAGGAATTAGTTACAATGTTAAGGAGCTACAATTAGAAATATTGAGAATCAACTTGGGTAAATCACAAGTTCACAAAGTAATAGATCCAAAGGAACACTTCGTAGTAATCCTGAATCAAACCCAACAGACCAGAATAAAGAGCAAGTTAAAGCCGTACAACTAAGAAGCAGAAGAGAGTTGAAAGGTGGGGTTCAAAAAGAGATTGAAGTAGAGAGAGAAGAAATTGAAGAATCAAAAGAGGATGCTCTAAAAGGTTCTGGAAAACCTATTTCTCTGCCAAATATTGATTTAAAAAAACCACCACCTCCATTTCTTTAGAGACGCTGACAACATAAGTTTGATAAGCAATTTGAAAAATTACTAGAAATATTTAAGAAGCTTACAATCAATATTCTGTTTTCTGAAGTCTTAGAGCAAATGCCAAGCTATGTAAACTTTATGAAGGATATTCTAAAAAAAAAAGAAGTTTGATAATAATGAAGCTATTGCACTTAGGGAGGAGTGTAGTGCTCTAATTTAGAAGAAACTTCCTGAAAATCTTAAAGATCCTGGTAGCTTTACAATTCCATCTGCAATATGAGACATATTTCGTGGGAACGCTTTATGTGATTTAGGTGCAAGCATAAACCTTATGTCATTATCAATACTTAAAAGATTGGGAATAGGAGAAATAACTCCTATTACTGTAACTCTACAGTTAGCAAATTGTTTAATAACCTATTCTAAAAGAGTTATAGAAAATGTTTTAGTGAAAGTGAATCAATTTATCTTTCCTGTTGATTTCATTGTGCTAGATATGGAGGAAGATAAAGAGATACTTATCATTTTTGGGAGACCTTTCCTAGCTACAGGAAGATCAATGATAGATGTGAAAAAAGGGGATTTAACAATGCACGTCAATGATCAAACTATTATTTTTAACATTTCAAAATCAATGAAATAACCTGCAAAAGGTAAAGATGATGAATGTTATATAATGAATGTTATAAGATATCTGAGTGAATGTCATTTCAAGACTACTTATGAAAAAAAATCTGAAGAAAAAGATTTGAAACATGAGTAAGAAGAGGAAATAGATCAATGTGTAAACCTTTTTAAGGAAAATTCAAGTTATGTTCAAGAAAGTTTTGAAATTTTGGACACGATAGACAAAGATATCATTTTGTCCATCAAATGAAAAACCTTCAGAACTTGAGTTGAAATTACTTCCTGAACATTTAAAATATGCCTTTTTAGGAGATTACTTTACTTGTTATAATTTCCTCAATGTTAACAAAGGAAGAAAAAGATAAGCTGATAAAAATTTTGAAAAAAATTTAAGAAAACCTTCGGATGGACAAATGCTGATTTTAAAGGAATCAGTACTTCAATTTGTATGCATAGAATTAATCTGGAAGAAAACTGCAAATTCAGGGCTAATCCACAAAGGAGATTAAATCCTATTATGAAAGAGGTTGTTAATAAAGAAATTTTAAAGTGGTTGGATGCTGCAATTATCTACCTTATTTCAGATAGTGCATGGGTTAGTTCAATTCACTGTGTTTCTAGGAAAGGAGGAGTAACTATAATGAGTTAATACCTATTAGAAAAGTTACAGGGTGGTGAATATGCATTTATTATAGAAAATTAAATCTTGCTACTATGAAAGATCATTTTTCACCACCCTTTCTAGATTAAATGTTGGATAAACAAGCCGGGCACAAATACTTTTATTTTCTTTATGGATATACCGGTTATCAAAAAATTCAAATATCTCTTGAAGATCAAGAGAAAACAAAACTTACCAATCCTTATGGTACTTTTAGTTTTAGAAGAATGTCCTTTGATTTAATTAAGGCCTCTGCTGTATTTCAAAGATGTATAATGGCAATTTTTTGTGATTTAATTGATAAAGGGACTGAAGTTTTTATGGATGACTTTTCACTGTTTGGAACTTCATTTAACTCATGTTTAGAACATTTATCTAAAGCTCTTAAACGCTGTGAAGAAACAAATAAAGTCCTTAACTGGGAAAAATGCTAATTTATGGTAGTAGGAGGAATTGTATTAGGTCATCAAATATCAAAAAATGATATGGAAGTAGATCCTGCTAAAATTCAAGCAATCACTAATTTACCTTATCCAAACAATGTAAGGGAAATTAGGAGTTTTTTAGGCATTTTTCCCAATTATATGCTAGAAATTGAAATATCTGATGTTTGGGGATTAGATTTCATGGGACCATTTATACCATCTTTTGGAAATTTATATCATCTGTTAGCAGTGAACTATGTATCCAAATGCATAGAAGTTGTTGTTTTACCTCGATGTGATGCTCAGTGTTGCAAAATTTTTGAAAACAAACATTTTTTATAGATTTGGGATGCCGAGAGTTATCATTACTGATGGGGGAAGTCATTTCAGAAATGCCATTTTGGAGAAGTTATTAAAGAAATATCATACAAATCATAGGATTGCTACTGCTTATCACCCTCAGACAAGTGGTTTAGCTGAATTATCTAAATAGAAAATTAAAATAATTATGGAAAAATATGTCAATCCAACAAAAATTGATTGGTCAATCAAACTTGACTATGTTTTGTGGGCTTATAAGACTGCATATAGAACTCCTATAGGATTGTGCCCAAATAGGGTAATATTTGAGAAAGCTTGTCACTTACCAGTTAAACTTGAGCATAAAGCATATAGGCTATGAAAGAGTTGAATTATAATTTAAAAGATGCTGGTTAGAAAAGATTGTTACAGTTAAATGACCTTGAAGAGATAAGGAATGAATCTTATGAGAGTGTTAACATTTATAAAGAAAATATGAAAATGTGGCATGATCGAAATATTCTTATTAAAAAATTTTTAACCAAGGCAAACTTAAGTCCAGGTTGACTTAAGTCGAGGTAATATTCTTATTAAAGAAACAAGTTTTGCTATATAATGTAAGGTTAAGATTATTTCCAGACAAACTTAAGTCCAGGTGGATGGGCCCATTTGTTGTGATAAAAGTTTATCCTTGTGGAGCTGTAGATATTGATCCTAATTCTGAGAAAATTTTTAAAGTGAATAGACATAGACTGAAACCTTATTATATAGGGGATCAGTATATATATAATGATGCAATGATGTTGGATCAACCGGAATTAGCACTGGTTACGTCAGGCTGACGACGTAAAACCAAACACTTTGTGGGAGGCAGTTATCAGTGTGTTTTTGCTTTGATTGTTGTTTTGAGTGTATCAAGAAATTTAGGGTAGGATTTTTGAGTTTATTATGTGCTAGTAATGATTTTTATACTTTACTTTGTGACCTAAACATTTTAGAATAAGAGTTTGGACATTAGGTTGACTGGTGCAAAAATGTGCACTGGCGCTTAAGCGCCAAATCTGGTGCTTAAGCACGACAATTTAATCACATGTGCAAATTTTCATTTATATATGGTGTAACTGCAATTTAGTTGGAATAAATGTGACTTGGCAGTTTCTAGTCGTACCTAGAAGTTATGAGGGGGAATTAGGCCTATAAATAGAAGGGGTTTATGAAGGAATTTCACCCTGAATTATTTTTAGCCGTAAAATTCTAAGAAAGCGAGAGATTTAGAGAAAAATGTCTTAATGGGAGATGGATTTGAAGAAGAAGGAAGAATCCATGAGGATGAATTTCATTTGTCAAAGTGCATAGGAGATGTATAACGGTTTTTTAGCTGTTAGTATTGAAGGGATATCAGAGAAGATAAACAAGATTGAGAATACTATATTTGTATTAGAGACTAAGGTGCTTGAATTGCATGCACATCTAGAACATATTGGGTGGCCACTTAACATCCAATTCAGCCATACAAGTTATGTAGAGAAAACAGATAAGGCAATGTTCCTTAAGCAAAAGTAGATGGAAGATTATAGTATTAGAGCTCGTCACCACAGTCCGTTTTATCAACTCTATATTCCTGGAGAGACTACTGAGAGACAAGAATTTGTTCCTTCTAATGAAGAGTGGCACTAAGTTAAGTGTTATGAATTGTGTGTTTGCAGTCATGTTTTTAAGTGTGTTAGTGTTTATCTCTTGTGTTTAGTGTTCGTCACTTAATTGTTTAATTGTAAATGTGTGTTAATTGTTTTGTACTTAGGAAAATTTTCTCAACCAAAACTATTTGGAGAGAGAACTAAGTGTTAAATGTGTTTGTACTTGTTTGTGAATTAATGTAAGTTTGTTTTTATGAAAATTTATGTTATTTTTAGCCTAGAATTGAATTAATTATTATGGAGAATTTTGAGAGACAAGGGAGTTATAGGAAGTAAAAATTGTCATTTAAGTGCTATGAGACCATTTAAGGGTGGTTTACTTAGAACAATATTGCATTTTACTTAAAATTAAAAATTTCAAAAATCATGCAGTGGCGCCTAAGCTCCACATCTCGCGCTTAAGCGCGAGCCAACCAGAGAGGCAGGCGGCTAAGCCCAACTTACCCGCGCTTAAGTGCCGGTTCACAAAAATTGATTTGCGAATGATTAAAAGTGAATTAAAAAAAGCCATTTTTAACTCCTCCTATCATCTTCCCTAACTCGAGTTCGCAATTTTGAGGGCTAGGGCAAGTAAATTTTGGAGATTTCTTAGTGGAATCAAGTGAGATTTGCTAGATCAAAGTTTCTTGAGGTAAGAGCTTTACATCTATGCAAAAATTTTTGGATTTTCACCATATATTTTAAGCACATTTGGAAGATTTCAAAAATTTACTACTCATGGTGAAAAGTGAAGAAAATCTATGAAAATTACTTGGGAAGTTTAGTTAGTGCTTTTGGAAGTTTAGTTTAGTGATTTAAACGTTATTTTTAAAGTTATTTTTGGAATTTATTAAATTTGTAGAATGACACCAAGAATGAAAATGAGGAAAGGAAAGAGCCCATTTGATTCGAGCAAATTTGTTAGTTCAAAAGCTCAGGATTAATATAGTGACTCTCTACTATCACAAAAATTGATTCAGGAGCGATGTTTTAAGAGTCCAGGTGGAGAAGTGGAAGACCTGATAGTCCACCGATAGTGGGAACAGTTCTGTTGTTTCTCTATTGTTGCTGTAATTTCTGCTGTAAGGGAGTTTTATGTAATTCTGAGGCTGAGGAAGATCGAGCTATAGTTTGAGGGAAGTTTGTACCTTTTACTCCAAAGGTAATCAACTTATTTTACCATTTACCACCAGATACATTTTTTTTTTGTGCAAATTATATTCCTACTGAAACAGAGTTAGAAGAAATTATTTCATACTTTATTAGTGGGAGAGGACTTTAGAATATTACACATGAGAGGAGAGTAAATTTCCCACGCTTCAAAGTTATGCTCATCTGCTTCCTACAAATCATGAAAGCAAAGTGACCAGAAAGAGAGCAACGTTCAATTATTATATTCAGGAGGGAAAGCTCATCAACATAGGGCTTTGATCTATCAGACTATCATCAGTTCTTCTACAGCTACTACTGCTGCAGGTATAAGATTTGCTTCCTTGATATTTTATCTGTAAAAGTAGTCTCGAGTAAAGTAAGATAGTTGGGAGGAAGATCTACTACCTCTAAAGCCCATCGCAGAGGTGAATGTGAAGACTTATTCTAATCATTCAATTTTCGGCTAGAGAGGACGATTTTTTAGGAGCTATGGATTAGAGACGTCTGTTGCATCTTCATCTAGACCATCTACTTCACGTGCTTCTACATCTAGAGGTGATTTTACGAAGACTCAGGATGAGTTATTGCAAAATATAATGGATAATATCAATTTTATCGCTGATAAGGTACAAAATTTAAAGTGTTTTCCAGATCATACTAATATTTATAATTGAAGGAAGCGTGATTATGAAGAGAAATTCCATGCATCTTTGGAGAGCCTGATTAGAGGTGACCCAGGAGTGCAATTTACTCCATAACCTCGATATCCTGATTATGAGCATGCAGAAAAATGGTACAACAGTATTTCTGAGGATGAAGAGTAGAGCTGAGAGATTCATTTTATGATTGTAATATGACATGAACTTTGTGGTCTACATTGGCCTCTATGTGTTGTTTTGGACTTTTATGTTATATTATTATTATGACATTTGTGATAGTTAATATTTTATTTTTAAATTCTAGGGTAGTATCTGTTTTTTTTATGGTTAGTATTGTGATTTAGTTAGTTTTGAACTTAACTTAAATTCCTATCTGTTATAAAGTAGAAAATCTTGCTAGCTTAGATCTTAAACTTGAAATTCAAAAACTGCTACCCTGTATTTTTTTTTATCATGTTAGTGTGTTGTTTTCTTTCATACTTACTATTTAGAAGTCTCTTTGAATCTCTACATGTTAAACTAAAATAAAATGTTAGAAAATTTGATCAAAATTAATTTTACTCGTGTCTTTAGTTTTATACTTGTATAATTAGGATGTAAAAATTCTTGTTAGCACGTTATTTCAATTTTCATTCCTGCCTATATAATTATCTAATGCTAAACTGTTTAATCTTTTAAAAATTGAAGTTTGAGGGGATGAAAAATATTTTCAAAACTGGAATTTTATTTGTTATCAAATGTAGTACAAGTGAATTTTTTTTTAAAAGAAAAATTTATTATATAAATGAAGTTATATTAGGGAAGTAAAATTTGATTTTAGAAATGAGTAAAAAAATTTAGTTAAAAATTTAAGTATTAAATAAAAACTTTAAGTTAAAAATTTTTAGTATAGAAAGTGATTAATATAAGTGATTATCTTTAGTAAGAAAAATTATATTTTTGAAAAATTTAGATAATTTAGACTTTTATTTTTAATACTTCAATTTCTTTTATTAAATTGATTTTCAAAACTATTATTATATTTGTAAGTAAAAGTTTTATATTAAAACTTTACTTTAGGAAAAGAGAAGTGGAATTCAAAATTATTAAAGGCCTATCCAGATATAGTAATCCTTGCGTGAAAAAGAAAAAAAAGAAGAGAAAAAGAAAAAGGAAAGGAAAAAGAGAACAAAAAGAAAAGAAAACAGGAAGAAAAGAAAAAGAAAAGAAATGTAAGGGAGGAGAAGCTTGAGGATTAGTACCTAATAAAAAATTTGTTCTACATTTGATCTTTATAAAGTAAAAGACTTAATAAAATCTTAAGCTTATAAATATAATATAGTAAGTAAAATTATTTTTAATAAAAATTTTTAAGCATAGAAAATAAATAAACTAAAATCTAAATTTAGAGAACTTACACAATTTTTGAATTAGATAGGAACTCATTTTTTCATAGTTCTTAACATTAAAAATTTTTAAACTTTAAGTTATTCTCATTTACTAATTATTTTTTTCTAAATTAGACTACTATATTTCTAAATTTAAATTTTAGTAACTCCTAAAGAAACTCATATACATATCATACATATTTAGTTTTTAAAGATTGAAGGGTCACTTGAGGACAAGTAATATTTTATGTTTCGGGGATTTTGATACACCTAAAATATATAGTATTTTTAGACACATTTTTATACCTATTTTTGAGATATTGTGCTTTAATGGAAGGTATTTTTGTGTTTATTTTGCATATTCAAGGAAAAATGGAAAAAATGCTTAAAGGAGTGAAAAAGGATGAAATTTGGTGCAAGAAGGTGAAAAATTGTGCAAAAGAGTTTTGGCGCCTAAGAGTCAGATCCTTAGCACCAAGACCCCACGCTTAGGTGCCAATGGCAGTTACTAGACGAGTCAAATCAATTTGACAAATTTCAAAGAGGTTTTTGGAGCACCCATTAGCTTAATAGGTGGTTGTAACCACCATGGATGAAAGTTATCATGCAAGGATGCTTCTCTTGGGAAAATACATCTAATCAAGACACATTTTTAAAGAGATCCCAAGGCACTTCTTGGAAAACTATAATAGAAAGAAGAGAGAACGTAAAAAAGAGTCCTGAAAATATTGGCAAGTTTTGAAAGTTCTTCTCTAGGGAGTTAGTTCAAAGAGATTTTCATAAACCACTTTTTATTTACTTTATTCTTTTTGTTATTTTGTTTTGAGTGATTGTAAAAGAGAAGAAATTCAAACAAACTTCAAGAGTTTGGTGAAGGACTTGAGATAAGTTTTTATCTTTTTATTTTAGACTACCTTTGGTTTTAATCGAGACTTGTTGTTAGTTTGACAATTATTTCTTCTTTTAAACTAAAGTGTGGTTTTGTTTTCTCCATGGAATCTAAGTAGTTTTCCTTATCTTTCTTCTTAAATTGATAAGTAAGTAAGTTTTGGGCATAGGTTGTGGAGAGTATTGAACTTTAATGATGGAATAAGTTGTGATGACTTAAATCTATGCACTTCATTTACTTCTTCATTTGGTCAATCAAGATTTTAAAATTTATTGTAAGAACATGTAAGAACTGGGCTGGTATTGTCTCGGTCAAGAATTGGAAAGAATCACATGTAGTTGTATGAATGAGAATGCAGTTCATATGATTGAGTGCAAATAAATAGGTAAATAATCATTGATGGGAGTAGAGTTAGAGGACATTAAAGTGATAAGTTAAAGCCCCCAACTTGGTTTATTATTTTAAGCTCTGACACAAGAATGTTAGCCCCCAGGTAGAGGGAATAGAGGAAACTCTAGAGTGAGAGCTAGTATCTTCCCTGCATAGCGGGTCTTCAAAACTATCCAAACTTTAAATTAGCCAATACTTTTTATAGCATCTCTATTAAGGGTAAAGAATAAAATTGCTCTTATTTGATACAAAATAATTTTTATACTTCCAAAATAGAATTCCTATACTTATTACTGATTCATGATAAGAAGAAATATATTTTCATATAAAGTACTTTTCTTCTATAAAAACTTTAGTTATCTATTTAAGTTGATACTATTTCATTAAAATACAAAAAATACCAAAAATGTTTAAATTCCTACAAAAAATCATTCTTAGTTTAAGTAACTATCTTTTTAAAAATAGAAAAACTTTCTAAAAAGCGCATATTACATAATCTACCCTATGGGTTCGATAATCAGGTCTTAATAAAAATGTTCTATATTACCTTATAATAATAAGTATACTTGCGTAGTATCCCAATATAGATATATATAAATTAAATGTTAAACTCTTATTTTTCTTCAAGATCAAGTTTTTTGTTTTGTTGCAAAATAAGGAAATATAAGTGAAAAGTACCATCAAAATTATTGTTATATTGTGCATAGGCATTAAGATCGTGATCACTCAGTACTACTAACCACAAATGACCACTCTATATCTCCGTTAACATCGACAAATTTGTGTTGTCCAGAGTTTTGGTGGATCCGTGAGCATCACTTAACCTAATGAGTCTACGGACGTTAGCATATTTGAACATTGAAGTTTAAGAGCATAAGTGATAAAATCATGTTAAGAGGATTTAACTAGAAGAATGAAAGAGACCTTAGATCAATTACATTACTTATGAAAGTTGGAGAATTAGTAACAATTGCTAAATTTCATATCATCACTATTGAGACCTCTTTCAACATTCTACTTAGTCCATCATGGATTCATAAACACAACATGGTTCTGTCATCCCTACACCAATGCATTAAGTTTTACAAGGGCAAGAACACTGCATCAAGGGAGATTTATAACCATTTTCAGTTCATGAAGTTAGCATTCATGAAGACGCAGCCTAGTACACGCCTCCAAAGAAAATTTTCTACTCTCGTGAGGTTGTGACAAATAAAAGTGAAGATTTAGAAGGATCACCAAGGCAAGGCCATTCAACTTTGCTTCGACGATATACTACCATTTCTTCATAACAAGCTGACAGAGAATCTGTTAGCTCATACACCAGAGATCAAGGACGGGGAAATGAACGAGGAAAAACCAACATGATTGTTGAACGGACAAGGTCAACCATTAACATTGACATGGAGGAAAGTCTTGATGAAGAAATCTCTGAGGAGGAAATGATGTTGATAAAATAGAAGAAACCACAGTACAAGATATCCTTGAAAGATGTGTAGAAAATTGATTATGAGTCGATATATGATCGGATCAACCACTATGTGAAGGTTGAGAGTTTAGAGGTCAATGAAGTCTGTAGTGATGGTTTAAAGCTGATCAAGTTTTACCGTGCTTCCCCTTCTATTAGTTCAAAAAATCATGTAACTTTTGAAGAGTATTCTAATGAATTAATGGAATTAACTTTTGGATACTTTTCTCCTTATGTACAAAAATTAATTTAACAGAGATATATGTCAAAATAGAAGCCAAAAGATAAGATATAACTTTCTGAGAAATTATGGAACGTTAAAATTCAAACTTCTAACTCGAAAGAGGGTCTTAAATTTGGAACTATAGGACCAGTCAATGATTCAAAATTTTGTATGGTCGTTACTAGTGGATTGGAAGAGGATTGCCTTGATTTCAAGGATGACTCTTAAGATCAATTAATAGATGATGCTCTCACAGAGTTTGAAGAAGAAATTAATTCAACCATTGATGAATTGAAAAAGGGCATCCAAGGGATTGAGGAATAGCCCCGACATACCTTTATAAGTTCTCTACTCAATGAGGCAGAATCCACAGAATTTATAGAATTATTATTAAAATTTTAAGATTGCTTGGCATGGAATTATGCTGAAATGATAGGGCTATCTTCATAGGTTGTAATGCATAAACTCTGGGCGGACAAAGATATGTCCACAGTAAAACAAGCTCCTATAAGAATGTGCCTCGAGATAGAGCAACAAGTCATTACCGAGGTGAAGAAATTAATAGATGCTAACTTTGTAAGAGAAGAGCAATACCCCCACATGGTTATCCAACATTGCGTTAGTTAAGAAGAAGAATGGACTAATCCGTGTATGTGTCAACTTCACAGATTTTAATAAAACATGCCCAAAAGATGAGTTCCCATTACCAATACCAGAATTAATGGTGGACATTGCATCGGCACATGAGATTTTCTATTTCATGGATGGATCATTAGGTTACAACTAAATGAAGATGGCTCTAGAGTATGTAGAGCTTACACCTTTCAAAACACTAATTAGGATCTTTCACTACTCAGTGATGTCATTTAGGTTAAAGAATGTTGGAGCAACATATCAATGAGCTATGATGAAGATCTTTGACGACCTCATTCACAACCAAGTGGAGTGCTACATGGATGATTTGGTCATCAAGATCAAACATAAAATAGACCAATTGTGTAATTTAAGGATCATTTTTGCACGATTTTGGCAATATAATCTTAAGATGAATCCCTTAAAGTGCCCCTTTGGCGTTACCTTTGGGAAATTTCTAGGATTTTTTGTTCGTCATCGGGGAACTGAGATCGACCCGGATAAAATTAAAGCAATCTTGTAAATGCCTCCTCCAAAAACCTTGAAACAACTACGCTCCTTCCAGAGAAAGTTGGCATATCTGAGACGCATTATTTCTAATCTCTTAGGTAGGTGTCAGCCCTTCTCGGCATTAATTAAAAAGGATGGCAAAATTTTTGGGAAGAGAAATGCCAACGGGCCTTTATGGATGTTAAGTAATATTTAATGACACATCCTATTTTGGCAGCCCCTGTTCTAGGAAAATTGTTGATACTTTATATTGTAGCCTTAGATGTCTATCTCGAGGCCCTATTAGCTCAGGTCAATGATGAGGGTAAAGAAAACACACTATACTACTTCAGTCATTGTCTAATACCAACGGAGATAAAGTATCGACCCATTGAGAAGCATTGTTTAGCTTTGATTTTTTCCACCCATAAGCTTAGGTATTAATTGCTCTATCATAAGATTGCCTTACTTTCAAAAGTTAATCCATTACAATTTTTAATGACCCGACTGATCCCGACTGTCTATATGCAATAGTATAACAATGACTTTGATGATAATTTTTACTTATGATATCTTACTTTACAACAGAACCAAAAACTTGATCTTAGAGAAATTAAGAATTTAAAGAGAAATTAAGAATTTAACTTTTTAATTTATATATATTTGGATACTACGCAAGTGTAAAAATTGTTATCAAGTATATAAGATATTCTGATTAAGGCCTGAAAATGGAACCCACAGGGAAATTTGCAATATGCACAAACTTTCTATTTTTAAAAAGACAATTACATGAACTATATATAATTTCTCAATAAGTAAAATTCATTTCCTTTTGATATTTTTAACATTTTGACAAAACAATAAAACTTCTAAAGATAACTTGAGTTTATGTAAAAGAAAAGAACTTGATATGAAAATAGATTTCTCCTTATCCAGAATCAGTAAAAAGTATAGGAATTCTATTGTGGAAGTATGCAAATTAGGCTGTGTCAAATAGAAGCAATAATATTCTTTACCCTTACTAGATATGTTATAAAGAACATTGGTTAATTTAAAGTTTAAATAGTTCTAAAGACCAGCAAGGCAGGGAAGATACCAGCTCTCACTTTAGAATTCTCTCAACTCACTCCACCTGGGGGCTAACATCTTATTTCAAAACCTAAAACAATAAACCAAATTGGGAGCTTTAACCTGTCACATTAAGTTCCTCTAACTCTACAACCTTCAAAGTTTATTTCCCTATTTATTTGCACTTAATCATATGAATTACATTCTCATTCATACAACCTCATGTGATTCTTTCCAATTTTTGACTAAGACAATACCAACCCAAATCTTACAAGTTCTCACAACAAATTTTAACATCTAGATAGGCCAAATCAAGAAGTAAATGAAGTACTTTGATTTAAATCATCACAACTTCTTCCAACATTAAAGATAAATACTTTCCACAAATTCCATCAAAACTTTTAATTAATTATAATTTTAAGGAGAAAGATAAAGAAAACTACTTAGAATCCATGAATAAAACCAAACCACACTTTAGTTTAAAGGTAGAAATCATTGTCAAACCAACAAGAAGTCTCGATTAAAACCAAAAGTTGTTCGAAACAAAAGATAAAAAATTATCTCAAATCCTCCACCAAACTGTTGAAGTTCCTTTGAATCTATTCACTTTTACAACCCTATTGACTCTCACAATAAAACTAAAAAAAAAATAGATAAAGTAGATATATGGTGCCGGAAAATCTCTCGAAAACTCTCTCCTTTCCAACACTTTTAAAAACTTTCAAGTACACATTAAAAAGTCTCAACTTTTTCTTTTATAAATCTTAAAGAGGTGCCTTGATAACTCTTCAAAATGTGTCCCAATTCGATGTACTCTTTAAAGGACGCTTCCTTTCAAAAGTGTTTTAATAGTATCTTCATTTATAGTTGTCATAACCACCCTCTTTAGACAAAAAGAGCCTCGAATATCCCTTCAAAATTCTACAAAATGAAGTAAACCA
Source organism: Phalaenopsis aphrodite (assembly GCA_003013225.1). Lineage (NCBI taxonomy): Eukaryota > Viridiplantae > Streptophyta > Magnoliopsida > Asparagales > Orchidaceae > Phalaenopsis > Phalaenopsis aphrodite. The sequence continues at coordinate 1,367,239 of NEWO01000091.1, forward strand.
CAAAATAATTGCCTTTAGCGCTTAAGCGCGAGCCCTCTGGCGCTTAGGCGTGGCCTTCTCTGTTTCACCCGCAATTAAGCGTCGGAACTGACGCTTAGGCACTGTTGACCTCATTTTGGAGGTCCTCTTTTTACCTTCTCTAAATACCCTAGGATCTAGCCTTAAGATTTCCCTGTTTCGACTCTCTTAGAAAACTAGATTGGGACCCACACCCCTTTGAAATTCAAGCCATTTCTTCACTCGTTGCAGTTTCATATGGACGGTTCTAGATCCTCAATATTCAATTGAATTGATCAAAAGACCGACAAATTGAAGCTCAAATTGAGCTCTTATAGAAATTTGAAAGACGTAGGTGGACACCGTGGCGCATGCGTTATTTGACTTACCACTGCAAACGTCGTATCTGTTTCTTATGCGAGAATCGGTCAATATTTTTATCTTACTCATTAAATGACTCCAATCGGGTCAAACTAATTTTATTTGATGCACCGCGTGCGAATAAAAGTTAATTTGGCGCGATCGCCGACCAATTTGTCTAAGTGAGCCCGGGTGACAAAACGTGTCGCACCATCGAGTCCGGAACATCGATTTTAGCCATAAACAACATCTATTTTGTTGGGGCACTACACACGAATGAATTTCACAAAATTTGGTATTTTATTTTTAGAAAAAATATATAATAATTTTTTATTTTAATAAAATTTTTTCTTCTTTTTTTTTATCCAAAATCTAATCCCACACCTCTACTTCTTCCTTCATGCCCTAACCGAACCTTCACCTCCCTCCTTCAGCGATTGCCTCCTTCGCGAAGCTTCCTGCCAGTTTTTTGGTTACCTTCCTCCTTCTCGAGCCTTGTCGCCGGTGGCTTCATCGGTAGCCCTTTTTGAAACAATTTTTCCCACCCAAACGAGTCTGGGTACCTTCCTTCTTACACCATGGTCAGTTTCTTGCCCTTTGTGACGTATTCCCCTCACCTCCGGTGACTCCATTGGTAAACATCTCTTCCCATTGTCTGGCTATAAATAACCCTTCCGAGGAAGGATTTTGGAGATGAGAAAAATTTCGTTGGAACGATTTGAGGAGTTCTTGTTTAGGGTTTGCATTGAGCTTCTGAAAGTTGTTCAAGGAGAGTTTCTGTTGGGTTGGATTTCTCTGATTAGTATACTAAAAATAACTTTGGTTAGTTGACAATTGCCTTCAGGATTATCTCCTTCCATTCTTGGACCCAGAGATTGTCTTGCTCACTACTTCTAAGTTTTTCTAAAGTTTTTGAAAACATTTGGAGGTAAGTTTTTCTCTTCTTCTTCTATGATATTATCAAGGGATTTTATGACCTTTATGAATCTTTAAAGCTTGTCTAGATCCATCTACAAATTTGACCTCTTCTTTTGATTTACATTTGGGAGTGATTCTTGGATATTAAATATAATTTGATAAAAAAAGGGGGAGGAAGTTAGACCTATCGAAATATGATGCTTATTAGAGAATTTTGGTTTACTTTTATTGGTTTCTCGAATTGAGATTTGTGAAAAAAAAATCTATTGGAGTTTTTGTGTTTTGAACTGTTATTTGACAATTTGATTTTACTTATCCTATTAATCCATATTCGATATTATGTTGGAAGTGTTGTTTGGTTTTTGAACAGCTGTTTGTTGCTCGATTTTTTTCTTGTTGTCATCCTTTCATTCGAATTATATTTTGGAAGTTATGGTGGTTTTGAACAGTTGTTTGATGCTCAGTTTTGTTCTTCCTTCCGTCCTTTCATTTGAATTTATGTTTTGGAAATTATAAATGGCATTTGAACAATTGTTTGGGTCCAGTTTCTGTACTTCTTGGCGCCCCTTATTTGAACATATAATGGAGATATGCTTTGGTTTTGAACATCTATTTTGGAGTTGTGATTTTTGTTCTTCTTGTTAACCTTATTCAATTGTATATTTGGAGATTATTCTGGTTTGGAATAGCGGTTTGGAGCTGCAGTTATTCTTGCATCTCTTGCTGTCTTATTCAAATACATATTGAAAATCATTTTTTATTTTGAAAATTATTCTAATATCTCAGATTTGTTACTATTCCTTTTATTTGAATATACATTGGAGTTATTTGGTGTTTTGGATAGCTGCTTTAGTGTCCGAGTAATGGCTCAATTTCAACCCCTTTGTTGGGCTCGGGTCTATTTCTTAATGGCTCGGTTTGCCCCCCCCCCCCCTTCGTGGTTTGTATTTGCTTGGTGATGGCTTAAACTTTGTCCATTTTCTAGACTCAGATTTAGCTTGTTAATGGCTTATCCCTTTTGGTCATTTGTTGGATTTGATTTAACTCTTATGTGGAGATTCAATTATATTTCCTGTAGTTCTCTTTGTTTGAACTCCGACATTGGGAACATTTTAATGATTTGGAAATACATTTGAAATTTGTTTTTTGCTTCTCTTGCTACCCCTTATTAGAATATATGTTGGAAATGAAATGTTGAACTCCTTTATTATTGCTATTTTTGAATTAAGTAAATGCTGGAATTCATTTCAATGCTAAGAAACACTTGGCTTTAGAGATTCGGACACTTATCTATTTCCTGTTATCAGTTCTTGCTTAAAACATATGCTGGGTGCAAGAAATTTTGAAGTCTAAGGCTTTACGAAATCTATTTGTTTATGGCTTTGTTCTGACTCATTTGATGAGTTTGATTTACCTGGAATGGTTCTCCTTTTTTTTGCTTTCTTTTGGTGCTGAGCTCGGTTTACGCCTTCTTTGCTATCCCTTGTTCAAATACCCTTCTGGAATTTACATTTATGACTCGAAAAATATATTTGGGACTCGGTTTTGATACTTTTTGTTGTCCCTTGTTCAAATACATGCTGGAATTTACATTTATGGATCCAAAAATATATTTGGGTCCCGAATTTTATTCCTTTTGCTGCCCTTTCTTTGAGGATATGTTGAAAACCATCTTTTAACTTTGAGAGTTAATTTTAAATGCTATAATCTTTGTTTCCCCTTGGAAAATTTAAAGGGGTATGCAATAATTACATGTATAGGTTTACAATTTGAGCCTAAGGTTGAAAGTGGATGCTATATAAATGCTTAAATGATCACTCTTCTCATTTTTTTGATATGAGATATATAAAATTTTGTTCGATGAGCATATGAAATATCGAGGTGGCCTATTAGTTCGAGACGAGGGCTAACAAGCAATGATGTAAGAGAACCATTTGATAGCTTAGTTTATAGCTGAAATATAAAATCAACATTTAATTAGTGCGATGCCCTTTCACTCTTAGATCATTAACAGCTCTAACCCTTTTCCAAAAGTTTCGAGAATCTGTAATCACAAAAGGACAGATACTATAGACACTACATAGATACTACTATAACAAAAGGACAAATACTACAGACACTACGCATATACTACAATCACGGAATGACAGATACTACAGACACTACTCAGATATTATACTCACGAAAGAATAGATACAACACTACACTGTAGACACCATATCCTGATTAATACATGCATACATTGGTTATCACCTACACGTATATTTCGTACATCACATAGTACATCTTGCACACCACATACAGATACACCAAATATTTTTGTTTAGTGGACCTAAGTATTATTATATCACCTTTTTATACTGCAGACACTATATCCACTCACTACATTTTGTACGACAGATATTACGTATCATGTATAGATACTACGGGCTTTACATAGATATTAAACTTGCACGAGAAATATATACTACACTCATACACACTATGCAATTCATACACTACAGTTCGATAAGTTCTGATACTACTCTTCATGTATAAGTGCACTACAACTTGAGGAGTTCAGATACTGTTCTATTCACATATTCACTAAACGACAGGGTTTAAGACTGTCTCAATATAGGGGTGATTTGATGGTGGCCTCTAGTTGATGTTGATAGGTTGACCTCGATATATCAGTTGTCTGTGGGGATCGAGTAGAGAGAAAAGGGGTCTAGTCTGAGCCTATCCCTAAATTGAAATCTAACACCCCATCTTGACACTTTCATATGCTCATCATTTAACCTTTCGTTTATAATCTGCAAATGTTTACCTGACCCATTTATATCATACAATTGCAATTTGTTTTGAAGCTTTAGCAGAATTTGGTCAGGTACGCTTTTATTTATTTAATTTTTGTACTTCATTTTCTGCATATTTCCTTTTATTTTGTGTCGTACTATGCTTTACTGCATGTCTCATGCACTTTCTCACCACATTTTACAACATAGTCTTTTTGTCTGTTCTTTGTTGAATTTTATACATTTACCAGGATTCATGCTTTAGTTGCTACTTTTCTAGTATGTTTGTGCAATGCATTAGGATAGGCCGTTCGAGGCATGTTTTTTTATTATTCTCTCTTCTCTCTCTTTTTTTCTTGGAACTAGACGACAACATGATCGGTTGACGATTCATCTTAGGACAACGGTCCAGACAACAACCGAAGACGAAAGGATGAGTTTATGTAGAACCTCGATAGATTTAAATAACATACTTATAGGATGTTGAGGTTGTTCGTTTGGCACGACATAAATCCTCACATTATCTTTTAGGGCTTTCTACGATTTTCATATCGTACGATATAAGCCCTAAAATTTTTAGGCTTTCCGAGGTTATTATCTGGTACGACATAAATCCTTACATTTTCTCAGGCTATTTGCATATGACATATAGATATAAGTCATGAACATCTAAATAATTTGTATGACTGAAACATCAAATAATTTATCTTTCAAAGACGTAAAGCCAAACCATAGATTAGTTTGAGATGTTGTTGAATCTCCTTCAGTATCTTTGACATCTCCTACTTCTCATTCATTTAGATTCTGAAAATATTTGTTCCTATTTTGACCTATCCCATTTGACTTTTCCTATAAGCAATCATGGAAATTTGAACGTTGAATTCTTGAAGACAAAGCCTCTGATCATTATCGAGAGTTTTCTTAGGTGACTTCGGTTGTCTAAGATTTAATTAACTATAGAGGCTTGCTTCTATAGGGAATTTAAGAACCCAGATTAATTTAAACCCTATTTAATCTATGTATTATATAAGGGAATTTGTCGGCTATAAATTTTATAGACAAAAATAGAGTAATAAGCTTTTAAGTTTAGATAGTTAAACCTACCAATAAGTGATATGCCTACCCTTCAAGATGATATATCATTTATGGTATCGTGTTCAGCTGTTTAAACTACTTGATGTATGAGGTCTACTCGACTCATTATTTTTCTGAAAACAAAAGATACTATTTTCACAAAATTAAAATTATATTATATATATATATATATATTAAATTCCAATTTTTAATTTTAGAAATCTTCCTTTCAAAAAAAAAATAGCCGACAAATTCTGGCGACTCCGCTGGGGATGATTCTTCTATCCATTTTGATCATGAAGGATTTGTCTTCAAACATCGGTAGTGTGCCCATATCCCTTATGGGTCGGACTACCATTCTTCCGTTTACATGCCTTGCTCATTTCTATCTCGAGCAGGTATTGTCAACTCTCCCTTGATTCTAGAGCCACTGTTTAATCATCCATAAACAGAAAGGTTCCAAAATCTTTAAATTTTAAATAGAATGGATTCCCAATAGGTGTGAGACGTTAGGAGACGATCCATAGGAGTGAGTTTAGTTTGAGAAGGTTTCTTTTTAAATCACGAAAACATGTCCTACATGTCCTGCTCTTTCCTTAATTTATGACATTTTAATTTGATCATTTAAAATCTATAACTAAAGCTTAAGATATATATATATAAGGAAATTTTTTTGGATAAGTCTCGAAAGAGACGCCCAGTTGAATGTTTTGATTTGATTCAAGGTAGTCATCCTAAATCGCTGCAACCATTATTGCAAGCATTGTGAGTCTAATTTCTGAAAACTTGAAATTACAGAAAATGACTACACCAAAGTTGATCTTTTCCTTTGACACTGGGATGGACTTAGCTGTGAACAAGAATCACTTGCTTGATAAAGCTGCCATTCGCATTAGACAAGGATTTGACAATACATGATATTAAGTTTGGAGACATTATCGTCGCTGTACCGAGGAATAAAATTTCTAAAATGGTAGAGCCCATAGTGGAATTCAACTTTAAGTCAACACATGACTTCCCACCTCTAAAAAGGGTGTTAGATGAGAAGAACATTGCTACTGTTACAAAAATTGCTAAAATTGTCAAGAATACCATGGACACAACTGTTACTACCCCCACCGCTCTACTCACTGCACCTGTCACTTTTCCCGCTCGACTTAAAGGGAAGGAGATTCATGTAGATGACAAGCCTGTCACTGTGGAGGGTTTGACGTTCTTGACGACACCTTCTGTGTTTGAAATAGAGTCTAGTTCGACGTCTGCACCTCTGACTAGGACTCAGAGAAGGAACAAGAATTGGAAAATAGCTAAGATCAAGAAAGTGAAAGCTATCGAGGTTGTTGCCTCAATTTCCTTGGATGAAGATGAAGAAGTTGGATTACCCGAGACCTCCCCTCTCTTAAGGGGGAGCAGGTTTCATCCACTGTCCGCTGCTCTTAATGAAGAGGATGTCCAAAAGATCGCTGATGCACTGTCTCATTATTATCATCATTATAATCAAGTATGAACCAAAGGATTTGTACCATTAACGCGAGTTCGTATGGTTTTTGAGAAGCAGGCAAAGAAAGAAAGACGTTCTGTTGATGAAATCCTCAATAGGATTGGAGGCGCTGTGTCACCCCAGATGAGGAGACAGATTCTGAAAAATGATAAGTTTGTTTTGCAACCTGCAAAGAGATTTGAGAGAAGATGAGAAGGTTTGCTTCTGCAAACCTCTCGGAAAGTTTGTTCAGATGATTGTCATTTAAGTTCCGCCTCTGCCACTCCACGACCACCCAGGATTCCTATCAGACAACGTTTGGGAGCCTCTGTTCCTCCCATTTCTGTCTCCGTCACTCCTACTGCCATTCTTTCCCCAAATTATAGGGGAAAAAACCATTAAATATCATCTTGGGCCAAGAATAAGTGTACCCAGAGTACAAGATAAGCCCTTACCATGGTCAAAAGGATCAAACAACACTAAGAGATTACTTGGTGAAGTGTCTGACTCAAACACTAGGGGACCTACCGATTCTCAGCATACGGATGTCACCAGTAAGTCACTCGACCCCAAGATACTCGCATCTGAGAAGATGGTGTGGCAACCTAAGGTTGTTGAACCAAAACATACGGAAGAGCCCATGATGGAAAATTTCACATGTGATGTGTTGCCCACTGCAATTGTTGTTGAAAACATTGCTTGTCAGCTGTCATAGACTGATCTCAAGGTGTCCAAGAAAGATCCAATTGAACTAAAGCTAGAAAAACTTAGAAAAGACATTAAGAAGTTTCCTAAGAAAGAGAAGATGAATTGGATGATGAATAGTATTTGACTGATTATATGGATGAAGATTTCACCGAGATAAATGTTGTGGAAACCCGAGCAACTTCATCCTTGCGAGAGGCACCAGGAGAAGAGAATGCTGTGGAAAAATTACAGAAGATTATTCAGCAAAAAGATGAGTAGATGGAGTACATGAAAGCAAAAATGGAAGAAATGATGGTTGCTATTATGACTTTACAAAAGCCAGCCACAATCTCCAAAGAGAGTGCATGTTGAGGTAAACCAACCGGATGTGGTACAGATCAACGATAATAAAAAGGAATCCACTTCTGTTATTAAAGAAGAACAGGGTAAGAGAGATCATGTCCAGAATTTGATACCGGAGAAGGACATTAAAAGTATGATAGAACAGCGGGTGAAAGAAACCTTGATACAATCCAAAGGCGGTGCATTAATTATAAGGGGTAGACCGTATCCTAAAGAATTTGATGCCGTCCAATATCCCAAGGGCTTTGTACCACCCCTGTTTAAAAATTTTGATGGAACAGGAAAGCCTCGACAACATGTGGCACATTTTTGTGCCAGTGGTTGCAATGTAGGGGAAATGATGCTCTACTCTTTTGACAGTTTGTCAGTAGCCTATCAGGAGTGGCATTTGATTGGTATGCAGAATTACCAAATGGTTCCATTAAGACGTTTGTAGAATTAGAAGATCGCTTTATTAAACGATTTGTCGGGGCTCGACACTATATCACTGTCGGTGACTTGGTGATCGAGAAACAAAGAACAGATGAAACTCTAGTGGATTACATTCTACGTTGGAGCAATCTAACCATGAAATGCGAACCACAACTCCAAGAACAACATGCGATTGAAATCTTGTTAAAGAGTATTCATGGACTAATTGCTTTCCTCCTCAAGGGATTCATGATTAAAACTTTTGAAAAGTTTCTCGGTAAGGTCGGGAGTCTTCAAGAGGAAGCGAAACAACTTGGTTTCATTGAGAAATTTGAAAAACAGGGCCCCGCAAAAGTCTTCGAGAAGAAATCTGGAACTGTTGCCACTATTGATAACGGTAAGCAATAAAATGGAGAAAAAGGTTGAATAATCACAACCGAGCCATCAACCTTCTCAGCAATATCGTACACAATCATCACAACAGAGAACTTATCGGGAAAATAATAGATCAATTCCAACCTTGACAGAGCATTTGAATAGATTGTATCCCTTTAAAGATGAAACAGTTGGTAAAATGTTCCGCAATTTGATCAAGAAATCGGGATTCAGCTTGCCAGAATCGAAGAAGCCCGATGAAGTTGATAAGAAGGATCACCCATTAAATTGTCCATATCATAGAATGATTGGACATACTGTGGAGAATTTCTTTTCTTTCAAGAATTGGTTGCAGTATAATCTCAGGGACGGGAACATAACAATCCCAAAAGAATATATGAAAGAACCTGGACAAGGTTCAATTAATACAATTTCGGTTAATCCCACTATTCCGATCAATCCCTACGCAGTTGAATTTGGGTGGAATACAGTTTGGACAAAGTCTTCAAAGCAAATACTGAATCAAATTTAGAATACTCCAATATAAGCTGCAATTCAAGATCAAGAACCCGTTAAGCCAATATTGTCAATTGCGGTAGAAGAAGATTCAAAGAAAACTGAAAAACCCATCAAAAAGCCAAAATGTGAAATGAAGTTTGATCATCCGAGATTAGTTACTACTGATTTGGGAGATAAATCTCTCAAACCACTAACTTTGTATGATTTCTTCTTTGCTTCCCAAGGGGCACGTAATGCTATGGAGTTTGACTTTGGCAATGTTTTGACTGTTTCTGTTGATGGTATAATTGGGGATGTCTCACCTAATATCGATACTAATCTCAATCTTTCTGATGATTCTCAAATCGTACGGAGTTCTAACACATGTGACGGTAAGCCAGGAAATATTAATGATGCTAATTATGATTCATAAGAAGATGTGCCAATTTTTGAATTTCATGGATCGCCGATTGCAATAGAGTTGGAGTCTTCAGATTCAGAAGGAATCCTGGAAGAATCAGTTACTCCAGCTCATATAGAGGCAATTTCAAAGTCAAATCATGATTCAGAAGAAGTGAAAAAAATAAATTTGAGAAGTGGAAAAGTATTACCTCCGAGAATGGGTCCAAAGGATGCAATAAAACAAAGTATTATTCAGGATAATCCAGTCTCACCGATCGATGAAACACCTATCTAAAATGGAAATGAGGAAACAAGCATTAAAGTGGACTATAATTTACTAGCCCATCTTAGGAAATTACCTGCTAAGTTGAGTATATATGATGCCTTAATCCTATCAAAGGAAATGAAGGAAGCATTAATAAAAGCTTTGCTAGATCCAGAGATCTATTTAGCTCAACTTGCTAGTACTTCCTCAGATGAGGGTTGTTCATTAAGAGAACAAGCAAAAATAACGTTCACAAATGATGATTTGCTACTTGGGACTGCTGATCATAATCGTCTGTTGTATATTTCTGTCAACATCGACAATTTCATGCTCTTTAGAGTTTTAGTGGATCCAGGGGCATCCATTAATATAATGAGCTTACGAACTTTGGCATATTTAGATATAGACGCAAGACAATTAACTCCTGATAAGATGATCTTAAGGGGTTTTAACAAGAAAGGGGAAAGAGCTCTTGGATCAATTACATTACTGATGAGAATTGGAGAATTAGTAACAACTGCAAAAAACCATATCATTGATTCTGAGACATCGTTCAATGCTCTATTGGGCCGACTCTGGATTCATGAGAACAGTTTAGTCCCTTCATCATTACACCAATGCATAAGGTATTGTTTAGAAGGATAAGAATATTGTATAAAAGGAGACCTACAACATTTTTCGGTTCATGAAATAGGCATTCATGAAGATGCCAATTACTATACTCCTCTAAAAAAGAATGTTACGCTTCAAGATGATATTACAAGAAGCACAAAGGGTCCAGAAGATATACAAAGACAAGATCATCAGGTATTGATTCAACAATCTTTTATTACCCCTTTACAACGAGAGGGTGAGAGTTCCATTAGAACTAGTATCTGAGGTCGAGGCCGGGGACGAGGTCGCAAAAGGAACAAGAAAATTGATGAATAAATGAGTCCAATTGTCAACATTGGTTTGGAAGACATTTCTAAAGATGAAAAAATAATTCGGGTTGGAGGGGAGTTTCCCGTAAGAAGGTGCCGATCACCGGAATTGAAATCTCGTCGCCTGCTTCGGATAGACGTTGAAGTATGAAATCAATTTGACCACATATTTTTCATAGTTTAAAATGAAAGAGCACTGTACCTCAAATCCTATATCTATCCCGAAGGATAAACACAAGACTTGAGGATGAGGCTCGATCAAATAAACTAAGGAAAGTATGACGTTCGTTTGGTCAGCAAAACCTTTATATTTGTCGACAAGTTCCCCTATTTAATATAAAG
>NEWO01000091.1:1379332-1404985 GCA_003013225.1 Phalaenopsis aphrodite
ATATTAAGTTTAATAGGCCTCTGAGGTATCCAACAAGTTAGGAGGAGGAAGCAGGTCCATGCCTCTCCCTCCCTTGAGTTCATTTAAACTTATTATATTGCTTAATGGTTCATCCTGTAAATACCCTTATTACTCAGTGAGCACTGATGTCTCAATTATCCATAAGAATTTGGTAATTATCACTTGTCATTTAATTTGAAACTTATGTGGGTGAAGACTCTTAAAGAGGCAAGTTAGTGTAATTTGAACACTTAGCCAAATTTTTAATCCTAATTGGGCTTAGTGGTGTTTCAAGGATGTTTGATTATGTTTATTTTGGTAATCCTTGTTTAATCAATTTTTTATTTAGCCTAAGTCACCACTGAACCCTTAAGACCTAGGTGAGTGTCTTAATTAGTTTTGAAAACGGTTAAACCTTAGGTGGTCTTGATTCATAATTTGGATTTTATTTGAAAATAAAGATAGGGGTATTAAATTGATTAATTATTGACTTCAAAAGTGATACCCCTAAGTGCAGGATCATTTAATTTTAAGAAACTTTCAAATTTTAATAATTTAGAAATTTATTAATCTTAATTAAGAAAGTGAGATTGGTTTCTACCAGTTAAACCCTTTTTGTTTCAAGCATCAAATAAATTAATTAAGATCAGAGGTTACCCATTCCCCTCTTTGAATTAGGCCTAAATTTAATTAAGGCAAGATTTCCAAAATTACACATTTGCCCCTAAAGCTCTAACACTTCATAATTTATCAAATTCAGTATCAATGACTGAAATTTTTATCCTACCTCATTCTTGGGTCAATTAAGACATCAGAGGAGAAAATGTGATTTTGCAAAATTAAATTTAATTTATTTAATTATTTTCATGCAAAAATAAGATTTTTCAAAGAAAATTCCTAACTTGACCAAGGTAAATTATAATCCCTTGAAATTTTTACTCGAAGTAGAACTAGACCATATAAGCCTTTGGACAAAATTTCATGATTTTATGAATTCTGTGTGATTTATGAGAATGATTTTAAGTTCTGGGTTATTTAATAAAAATAAAATATTTTAATTGGTGAAAATTAAGTTTTGTATTTTTGAAAAATCTCTCTAAGGTCAGAGAACCCAGAGGAAAAAATTTTATGAATTTTAATTATTTAAATATTTAGAATAGGCTAAAAATCAAAATTTTATTTTAAATATCATTTTATTTTAAAAAATAACTCTCATCACAAAAAACTCAAAAAAACTAAGTTTCATAATTTTTTGAGTTTTTTTTTAAATCATTTAAGTGTTAAAATTGGTATTTATCTTTAAAAATCAACTTAAGGTGTCAAATGAACTCAAAATATTTTGAAATTTTTATGATGAGTTCCCTGGATCATAAATCATAGTAGAGATCAAAAATCAAGTCATTTAAATTTTTATATTTTCCAAAATTAATTATTTTAGTTATTTAGTGTTGTAAAATTTAAGGATATTTTAAATGACTTGGCCAATGAAATTATTTCCAATGATTTCTCTAGTCATGGTGGACCTTCCAAAATTTTCTTAGGATTATATAATCAATGTGCTAATTTCCAAGATTATTTTAAAGAAATAATGTGGAATAACTTGAAAAATATGGGTCTCTGTATAGGAACCTCCTTTGACTTTGGAAAAATCAGAGAATACTTCCCCTTACAGAGGCTACAACATGTCAAAATTGCAAGCTAAGGTGATAAGCTAATAAGCTTGGAGAATCAAATGATCCCAAAGAGTGTTTAATTATTTAAAAATAAAATATACATCAAATGGACTTGAAATTTGTTCCACATTGTTCTCCTTTGTTCACTGAGCAAGAATGTATTTTTATTTTATTTTTGTGATTTTTCTACACAAAGTTATGAATTTTCTAAGTTAAGGGTATTTAAATAAATAAGAAAAAGCCCTATTTATCTATTTAAACATCGCGTACTGACTAGATCCTAGCCAGTTCCGAAGGCATGCGTGGCACGCTCTAGTTGGATGCCATCGTCCACGTAGCTTACTAACTCGGCCTACTGTTTATGTCTCGAAGCGTTGTCCGGCTCGATCTCCCCCATTTGTTTGATAGACGCTTGATCAAACGGCTCCCGTCATTATCCCCGATAGAATGATCTTGTGCCTATCCACACTAAAACCCTAAGATCTCAGCCTAAACTCAACAAAATCACTTCGGGTTTGATCCTATGGACTTGTCTAAGTGAGACGAACACATCCATATAGTTAATGTAACATGAAACAAAGCGTGAAGATCAAAATGAGCTCGTTAGGAGAAGAAGTTTTATACCTTTGCTCTGAGAAGGGAGGCTTCAATCAGAGGTGCTCGACACGTTCATTAAGGTCCAAGGAGGCTAGGGATTGAGTCCCTGGTCTTGATGTAAGGCCTAGGTATGAATTCGGCCAATCTTAATTTCAGGTGTTGGTCTAGAGCTATGGTAGAGGCTCTGTGGAAGGGGGATTTGATGGAGCTTTAACTTCTTTCACTGCTGTGAAGGTGTGGGTGAAGTTAATTTATGTTTGATGGACTGTGGATGTGTATTGGGTTCTGTACTCATTTTCAGCATGGTTTCAAGCTCAAAATTGAGCTCCGACAATGAAAATGGGTTAGGGAAAGTACTTGGAATGCATTGAGGGGATCTTAGGGAAGCTCTGTGTGAAGTTTGGAGAGGCCTCTCTAAGGAAATTTCAGGCAAGCACTTTAGGCCAAAATTAAATGGAATTGAGAGTTCACCAAGGTCAATTAATGGCTAATTTTGATGTATAGGAACGTTATAAAGATTTTTCAACGTTAATTGAGGCCAATTGACTAGGCTATGACTTCAATTTGGTGAGATTAGGTCATATGGTCAAAATTGGGGTTCTGACCCAAATCAAAATTGGGTTCAAATCATGGACCAATTGAGCTTGGATTTGATTTAGTTTGGTCATATCAAAAGTGAATTTGAGTTTAAGATTGAAATTTAAGATAATTGAGATCAAATTGATGGACATTTGAGTTGGATTTGGGGAAATTGGTCCCTAAAAGGAAAATTTGGTGGTTTTAGTTAAAGATGGTAAAATTGGCCAAATTGGGTCATGTGGTAGTTGAGAGAAATGAAATTGGGAATATTTAGGATTTATTGGAAATTTCTGGGAATTTTTGAGATTTTGAGCTATGGAGGGGTATTTTGGTAATTTGGGGTGTTTTAGGGGTAAAATGCCAAGATGGGTATTTTGGTAGAGTTGAGGTACCAATCACCACTAATAAGCCATGAACCAACAAAAACCCCATTTTGGGTCCTCTATCTAGTGGTTCTAGCTGAACCATAGCCCTAGGGCTTGTAGGTTTAAGGGTCCATCTACATGAGTATCCCAAAAAGATCAAGGGATGTAAACTAGAAATTTGAGTTCAAGGTTGTGAGTGATTGTGGGTGTAGATGAGTGCAGTGACTGTAGTGAGTGCCTTAGCTTCAGACCAACCCCTAGGGTTAACTCTAAGGTCCAACAGTCCTAAGGGTGACTCATCTTGAGTTTCCCCCATAGTGACCCCACCTACTAAGTACTTAGAGGTTGAGACCAACATATGGAACTTCAGGTTAAGTAAAGAAGAGGGTAGAATTTCTAATGGTGAGGGTGTCTTTCCTATTTTTTTAAGAATAGTTAACAGGAAAAGTCATATGGTTAGACCCTGTGCTACTAAAAAGGAAAACTAAACATCAACCAAAATTGAGGTAAACAAATGGACCCCCAATAGGAGGGGTGTGCTGGGAAGCACACCGCACATATTGGCGTTGACCGACGAGATCAACGAAAACCAATACAAATTCCTAAGTCAACAGACCCAGAAGTATGTGTAGAGTTGTGTGTGTGATTTGTTTCTGCCAGGGATTTTGCAGCTGATCGTCTGGTTGAAATCAAGGAGTAGGGACTCTCGCTAAAGTTCGGAGAGTGGATTTTGAGTAATAAAATTTCAAGAAATTCCAAAGGATGGGAGTCAAAATGTAAGTGTTGTCCCTGAGGTGGGAATTGAAATTCAGATATCAACTCAAACAGAGCGAGAGAGTGAGAGTCAGAGTGTAAGGACCGATCTTGAAGGTGATGAATCAGAAATGTAGGAATGATCTGGAAGTGAGAATTGAAATATAGGTCAATTCTAAAAAAAGAGTGTTGCAATGTAAGGACGAACCTCAAATGAAATGAATCAGAAATGTAGGATGGATTCGGGAATGAGAATTGAAATGTAAGTATCATTTCAAAGATGTGAGAATTGAAATGTAGGTATCAATTCGAAGATATGAGAATTGAAATGTGGGTATCAATTTGAAGATGTGAGAATTGAAATGTAAGTATCAATTCAAAGATTGTGAGAATTGAAATGTAAGTATCAATTTAAAGATGTGAGAATTGAAATGTAAGTATCAATTCCGAAGATGTGAGAATCAGGATTTAGGTACTGATTTGAAGATGTGATATGAAACTTACAAAGAGCTTGTGATGTTGAATTTGCAGTAGTGTGTTATGTGAAAAGGTTGATTTTGAAGAAGATTTGTAGAGCTTTGTGGAGTTATGTGCAGAATGTGAAATTC
Organism: Phalaenopsis aphrodite; assembly: GCA_003013225.1. NCBI lineage: Eukaryota > Viridiplantae > Streptophyta > Magnoliopsida > Asparagales > Orchidaceae > Phalaenopsis > Phalaenopsis aphrodite. The sequence goes on from NEWO01000091.1 coordinate 1,383,908, forward strand.
TGTAAGGATGTGCAGAGAGTTAGTGTAGATGACGATGGTTGTAGTGCACACACAAAGAGTAGGAAATTCCAAAAACGGAAGAATCCACTCAACAGGTTTGTTTTATTTTCTTGTTGTTTTTATCACAATTGATTTTTCAAAAATGCATTTTTAAAGTTTTAATTTTAATTGGTTGATTTTTAAAAGAAATTTGTTTTGTTATTCACTCATTTATGATTTTCTTTCATTTATGTTTTGTTATGTTGTGGAAGATTTGTTGTTTCGTTCTTTGTTCATTGGAATTATGAACCATCGCATGGTTTGCGGCTTTCATCCATCGCACAAAAAGGCAAATGACAAAAAGGCACAACTTGAGATAAATTTCCATTAATCTGCTTCAATAAAGATGCTACAGATCAAACATAGGTTAATGCCTCAAAAAGGTACATAATGTAATACATGTTGAAATACATTGAGAGTCTTCTCATGATATGAGTACATCATAGACTGATTACATCAGATACATGTCATGCTGTTAAAAGAAAGGAAGTAAACCCTCTGTGCCTGGTATGTTAAGCTCCTGATCAAGCAGACCTTTTAAGTCATGCTTGAGGATAAGAGTTCGCAGTGCATGTACTTAGAGGTACACCCTTCTCATAGCTCGTAAGAAAACAGCTCCTCCAATTCCGGCTCCCGCTAGAATCTATATGGTATTTTACTGTCATCCATTCTGTGGAAGGTTACAGACACCCTATAGTGTCGTACTCCTGGAATGCAGTGCTTGGCAACGTCTGCACAGTTTCCCTTGAGAACAAGTACTGAACCAACTAGAAGAGGAATCTCCACAGCTCCTCTGAATTCATCAGGGCCGACTATATTGATTTCTTTTCCAAACAGAATTTTGCTCATACTCATGAATGAGACCATGCAGAAAGGCCTCACAAAATTATGATGGTCAATGTGTGGGGGAAAGCAGTGACCTTCTTCATAAATGTTGATGATATAACTGTTGGGAATGCAAGTAGCGGGCAGAATATTCCACTTAACCATTTTCTTGATCATCCATTTTATCATTGGTGATAACGGATCCACTTAGTTGTATCTAAGGATCCCAGGCGGATTTCCCTGTCTGCCGTTCATAAAATTGTAGGAACAGCCGCATTGGATGGTGATTCTTCCCTTTCCCGACATCCATTTCTTCGGCTCGGAATATGTTCTCTCCTTGAGAAGGCCCGCTTGACCTCTATATTTTAAAGCAAAGATGCAGTCCAAAATGCTTCTTTCATCAGTTTCAGAGAAAATCTTGGAATATAGCTCTAGGCCCTCCAATATGTTGCTAAACTTTCCTTGAACCTCTTCATAGAACTCGAATTCTCTTTTGTGTACTTTGCTTATTTTGTAGTAATCTACCATACCGGGAGTTGGCAGCTGCATGGGGCGTTCCTTCCTCTGGGCCTTGGCGGGAACCTGAACTGGTGCTGGTCGATCAGGAATATGAGATTCGGCCTCAAGTGGGATGTATGATCCTGGGTTCCATGGTGCGCGCTGATCCGTCCTCAGTGGGACATACGGTTCATTTGCCACAAAATCTGGAGTCTGAGACTGGTTGATGCTTGAAGTGTATTCTTCTAAGGTACTGAAATGTTGTAGATGTAGAACGTTGCAGTCTGGGCATTCTACAAATGCGCCCGTGACTGATGTCTCGGCTGGTACCTCAATGTTACATGTTGCGAAACCTCTACACAAGATATCTGGGACCGGGGGCACATCTGAACCTGTCACAAATTCTAACTCTTCAAATGTAGTGGGCAGGCTAGCAGAAGTTTCTCTCAGGTCTGGATCGTAAATATGTCCGTCAAGAATGGGGGTAATAAAACTGCTCATGTCTCTCTGGCGCTTGTGCTCCTGTCGCAGAAAGGCTCTCTGTTTCTTTCGGCTTGCATTTATGCGTTGCGTCTTGCGAAGTGGAGTATTTGGTAGTTGTTCACTATGGGCGGCTATTAGGCCCCTTGCTGGAGTAGCTATCATGGAGGGCAGACGGCTTGGCCCCTCCATCGGATCTTGTTCAGCTATCACGTTTTTACCTTTGCGTGACACATTGTCTTGAGTGGTCACCCTCAACAGTGAAAGTAGTCCCTCCTTGTCTTTACTACTGACTACGTCCATTAGAGGACCCTTGTAGTACATATCAACCTGGTTGAAATCCACATTAAAATCTATGACACCTCCTTGTGGCGACATCTCTTTACTCAGTGCGAGGTTCCAACCATCTTGGAAGGCAAAGATCAGCCTCTGTCCTGACATTTTTCTGCAGACGACAGGAAAAACGTCAGTGGGCCAAAACTTGGCATGAATAAGAACAAAACAAATTATTAATTAAAGTAAATTTTAGTTTGTTTTGGTGAAAAGGATTACTCATTTTATGTGTGAGTTTTGTTTATTTTAAAAGTAGAAAAGAGAACGTGTGAAGTTCAAAAATCTTCTCAAAATTTTCATTACATTGAGGTTAATTACAAAATTTGGACCCGGTCATAGACATATGGCCACATACATAACCCTAAAACAATCAAAGTTTCAACGTTTCAAAACAAGTAGAGGCATGCAGAGGCAGGCGACATCAGGCTGCATATAGGTTTTCAGGTATTGCCTATTTATCGGTAAAATGGGCCTTTCACCCCGGAAGTCCACTAACTGGTAGGCTCCTCCTGTATAAACCTTCTCAACGACAAATGGTCCCTCCCAAGTAAGGTTGAATTTCCCACCTATTTTGCGGTGAACAAGAATAGGTCTTTTGAGCACAAGTACGAGGTCACCAATTTTGAATGTCCTGGGAGGACCAATTTGTCATGGGCTTATACCATCTTCGCCTGGTAGAGCTCCAAATGTTGTTGTGCTTCCAATCATTTTCCCTCAAGACTTTCCAGTTCTTTAAGTATAAGTTTTACGCTTTCTTCCATTGTGAGTTTGTTGGCAACGGCGACTCTGAGAGATGGTGTCTGGATTTCTAGCGGTAGCACGGCCTCAGCCCCGTACACGAGCATATAAGGTGTACACTGAGTGGGAGTACTGAAAGTCGTTCGGTAGGCCCACAAGGCTTCTAACAATTTGTTATTCCAATCCCTTTTATTTTCATCCAATGTTTTCTTTAAAATTTGTACCAGTGTCTTGTTGAAAGCTTCAGCCAGACCATTCGCTCTCGGATAGTAAATTGTAGAGTATCTCCAATCTATCCCATGTATTCTGACGAAATTATTGATCTTTATACTTTTAAAAGCTGTCCCATTGTCAGAGATTATTCTTCGTGGTACTCCAAAATGGTAGACGATTTGGCCTTTAAAAAATTGAAAAACGTGCTGTGTCGTAACCTCACGTAACGGTATTGCCTCTGCCCATTTGGAGAAGTAATCTGTAGCGGTAAATATAAACCTGTGTCCTTTAGAAGATGGAGGATCTATCAGACCTATTCTGTCCGTGTCCCAACACTCGAATGGCCACAAGGCAACAGTTAGGTGTAGCACATTCAGAGGCTGGTGTAAGAACACCACATGCACTTGGTATTGGTGACATCTTTTGGCTGTATCCATGCAACCGGACATCATTGTTGGTCAATAATATCCAAGTCTTTTTATCTTCATTTTCATTTTTAGTCCCGACTGGTGAGCTCCACACAATCCGGCATGTACTTTTTTGAAGATATTTTGTGCCTCGGCTCTGTTCAAACACCATAGCCACATCTACTCGAACGATCTTCTATAGAGAACATTTCCCACCAGGGCGTAAGACATGGCCCTTCTTGTGATGAGGTGTGCCTCAGACTTGTCCTCTGGCAGCTTCCCGGTATGCAAATATTCTATTAATGGCTTGCACCAATCTTTGGTGATGTATGCAACTGTATTTATTGTTTCTTCTTTTGCAAGTTTGTGTAGAGTTTCAAAGTCATTTCTAGACAAGACTCGTCTTCCTTGCACCGTGACTTCGATGGAATCCTCCGGGGGACATGTCATTTCTTTAGCAAGTTTTGCTAGAGCGTTAGCATGGGCATTATCTCCCAGAGGAATCCGGTAGAAAGTCACGTAAGGAATTTGCTCCAGGAGCTTCATCATGTACTGATGGTATTATGCTAATCTTGGTTTCAGAATTCTGTATTGTCCGGCGACTTGCTGGATGACAAGTTGAGAGTCACCATAGATGACAATGTTTGTTATATCCATTGAGATTGCCAACTCCAATCCGGTGTTTAAAGCTTCATATTCTGCTTCATTGTTAGTGCACGGCTCTGTCAGGGGGTATGAGAACCTCATCATACACTTATCTGGCATAATAAAGATTAAACCAATCCCTGCTTTACCTAGTATAACTGTGCCTGACCCTTCTTTCCTAGTTGATGAAGCACCATCGAAGTACATTTCCCAGCGCTGCGCACTCGAAAATTCCATTTGTAGTATTTTCTCGTCTAGTAACTCGTCGTTGAGAGAGGACCCAGCTGGCGGTGGGTGTGCAGCGAGAAAATCTGCTAAAATTTGTCCCATAATAGCACGAAGGGGAACAAAAGTTATATCAAATTGCAATATGATCATTGACCATCTCGCTAAACGTTTGGAGAGTGATGGTCGGGTCATCAAATATTACAATGGATTGACTTTCAAAATCAGAGTAATATTATTAGAAAGCATGTAATGTCTACGCTTTTGGGCGGCAAAAATTAATGTCAAATAATGCTTCTCAATAGGTGGATACCTTACCTCCGTCGGTATTAGACGACGACTCAAGTAGTAGAGTACATTTTTTTTGCCCTCCTCATTGATTTGGGCTAAGAGGGCTCCAAGAGAGTCATCTAAAGCCGCGGTATAAAGTATCAACGGTTTTCCTGGGATAGGGGCTGCCAAAACATGAGGTGTCATTAAATATTGTTTAACATCCTCAAAGGCTGGCTGGCATTTCTCTTCCCAAATAAATTTGGCATCCTTTTCAATTAATGCCGAGAAAGGCTGACACCTACCTGAGAGATTAGAAATAAAGCGTCTCAGATATGCCAACTTTCCTTAGAAGGAACGTGGCGGTTTCAAGGTTTTAGGGGGAGGCATTTGCAAGATAGCTTTAATCTTATCCGGGTCGATCTCAATTCCCCAATGAAGGACAACGAATCCTAGAAATTTTCTGAAGGTGACGCCAAAGGCTCACTTTATGGGATTCATTTTAAGGTCATATCGTTGTAACCATTCAAACACAATCCTCAAATCGAACAAATGGTCTATTTTTCGTTTACTTTTGATGAACAAATGATCCACGTAGCATTCTACTTGATTCTGAATGAGGTCATCAGAAATCTTTGTCATTGCACGCTGATATGTTGCTCCGACGTTCTTTAGGCCGAACGGCATCACTGTGTAGCAGAAGATTCCAATCGGTGTTCAGAAAGCTGTAAGTGCTGCATCATTGGGAGCCATCTTGATTTGGTTATACCTCGACGATCCGTCCATGAAGAAGAAAATTTCATGTGTCAAAGCGATATCCACCATCATTTCTGGTATAGGTAGTGGAAACTCGTCTTTTGTACATGCCTTATTCAAATCTCTGAAGTCAACAAAAATGCGGATCTGTCCATTTTTCTTTTTAATAGGTACAATATTGGGTAACCACGTGGTACTGCTTCTCTTTAATAAAGTTGACGTCTATCAACTTCTTCACCTAAGCGATGACTTCTTGTTCTATTTCAAGGCGCATTCTCCTGAGAGCTTGTTTTACTGGGTTACATTCTTGTCCGCCCCAAGTTTATGGACTACAACCTCTGCTGATAGTCCTGGCATTTCGTCATAGCTCCATGCGATGTAATCTTTGAAATCTATTAATAGTTTGACCAATTCTGTAAATTCTTCTTCATCAAGTAGAGAACTTATAAATGTAGGTCGGGGTCGTTCTTGAGTCCTGAGGTTAATCTCCTTCAATTCATCCACAGTGGATTTAATTTCTTCCTCAAATTTTGGGGCAGCATCTTCTATTGGTTGATCAGTAAAGTCATCCTCTGCATCGAGACAATCATCTTCTGACTCATTAGTAACAACCACGCAAAATTCAGAATCATCGACTGGTCCAACTGTACCAAATCTGAGACCTTCTTTTGAATTGGGAGTTCGAATTTTAGCATTCTATAATTTTTCAAAAAATTGAAATTTATCTTTTGGCATTTGTTTTGGTAAGTGTCCTTGTTGAATTAACTTTTGAACACAAGGCGAGATGTAACCAAAAGGTAATTCCATTAATTCATTAGAATCAACATCAAAATTTACATGTTTTTCAAGCTCAGTAGAGGTTGAAGCACGGTAAAATTTGATCGGTTTTGAACCAACACTACAAACTTCCTTGACCTCTAAACTCTTGACCTTTTGAGGGAGAATCAGAGTGAGGGTCATAGTATCCAAGTAGTGGTTTATCCGATCATACATTGTTTCATATTCATTCCTCTCTGTATCTTCTAGGGATATCTCGTACTGAGGCTTCTTCTGTTTTGTCATCATTACCTCATTTTCAGAACTGTCTTCATCACCAATGTTGATAGTTGACCTAGTCTGTTCAACAATTAAACTGATCTTTCCTCATCCGCGTCCCCAGCCTCGACCTCGGGTGCGTGAACTAGAAGAACCTCCACCAACTCATTGTAATGGAGTGGTAGAAGGTTATTGAAGTGGAGTTGTATGGCCTTCTTTTTGTGATCCTTCAAAATCTTTATCTTTGTTTATCAAAATTTCACTCGAGAAGACAGTCTTCTTTGGAGGCGCGTAGCAGGCAGCATCTTCATGGATACAAACTTCATGCACTGAAAATTGTTGTAGATCTCCCTTGGTGCAATTTTCTTGACCATCTTTGCGGTATTTGATGCACTGGTGAAGAGATGATGGAACCATATTGTGCTCATGAATCCATGGTCGACCCAATAGATCGTTAAAAGAGGTCTCGACGTCGATGATATGAAAATAACGGTTGTTACAAGTTCTCCGACCCTCATAAGTAATAAAATTGATTTAACTTTTAGTTGAATCCTCTTAACATCATCTTATCGGGGATGAGCTCCTTAACGTCGAAGTCCAAATATGCTAACATCCGTAGACTCATCAAGTTAATAGATGCTCCAGGATCCACTAAAACTCTGGATAACACAAATCTGTTAATGTTGACGGAGATGTAGAGCGGGCGGTTGTGGTCGGCGGTACCAAGTTGCAAGTCTTCATCCGTAAAGGTTACCCCTAACTGTTCTCTTAACAAGCAAACTTCATCTGAGGATGTGCTAGCCAATTGAGCTAAGCAAATTTTTGGATTAAGCAAAGCTGTAACAAAAGATTCTCTCATCTCCTTTGATAGAATCAGAGAGTCATAGATGCTTAGTCGGGCAAGTAACTTCCTAATATGAGCTAGCACGTTGTAGTCTACTTTGTATGATCCTCTGATTTTATCTTGATTATGTGGTTCTTCCACTGGCAGAGGTGGGGGTATCTCTTCTCGAGTCATTATCTGTTTTCCTTTGTCTGTTGGAGCTATTCTTGGTAGTAACACTTTTCCGCTCCTTAAGTTGACTTCAGTGACTTCTTCTTCTTGAGATCTCATTTTTGAATCTTTCAGTGTCCCTTCCTCTTCATCAGAAAGATCTAAATTGATGGCAGATGGTGCACCATGACACTCAAGAGTTGGCCTTTTGTTATTGGCGCTGTCGTAATCGATATCGTTGAGTTCTTCTTTGGCCTTAACAACAAGTTCATCCTACTCAAGTACGATTTCAGGATCATTTTAAGGATCGAGATTGCAACTATTTTGGTTATAATCAGTCACGTTATTACCAGAAATAGTCAAAATGTAGCCGAAATCACAACCATTATATTCATAAGACCCCGGAGGGATAAAAAGATAATCATATAAAGTCAAGGGTTCGAGGATTTTTTGCCCCGAATCCGAGACAACCAATCTAGTAGAGGCAGCCCCTATCCTAACCCCCGTGCTATCAATCTTTGTAGTGACGCTTTTCTTTTTCTTGCTCTTTGTTCTTGACGATGAGGGATTTTTTTGGCGAAATCTTCATCTCGGGCTCGGTATGCTGCAGAATCTGAATGGAGGCTTGCTTTGATGTAGACTGTATCTTGTTCAGTATCTTTTTGGATGACTTGCTTCATACCTCATTCCATCCTTCTTTGTTATTCATAGAAGCTTGTTTCAATGAATCATGTATTCGATTGAGAACCCTCTTGAGTTCATCCCAAGTTGTACTCCATCCATTTGTTCCAAAATATGGATCAATTAGGGAGATTGACTCAGCTGAAATTATGTTTATGGAACCTTTTTTAGGTTCTCTCAAATACTCCTTTGGGATTGTTATATTCTCTTCCTTTAAGTTCTTCTCAAGCCAGTCTTTAAAGACGAAACACTTGTCTATAGTGTGTCCAAGAAATCGGTGGTACGGGCAATAATTCGGTTCGCTTTTCTTATCTAACTCTTCGGGTTTCTTTGAATTAGATAGTTTGAATTCTAGTTTCTTCATCAGGCTTTCGAATATTTTAGGTACAACTTCATCTTTGAAGGAATAAACAAATTTTTGTCGCTCTAAAAGGGATATTCTTTTACCCGTTGTTCGACGTGATCCCTCCTGAGACGGCCGTTTGTTGGATTTACTGTTCTGTTTCTGAGAGTACTGTTATGAAGACTGACGATGATCTTCTGCATATATCTTTAATGGCTGCTTTCCTTTGTCGACAGTTGCGACTACCTCTGTTTCTTTTCGAACACTCTGGTCACCTTAGCCTTTTCATGTGGCTCCATGTGCTTCATTTCTTCTTTAAGACTTTGGCTTTACTGAGTAGCTTCTCAAAGGATTTGATGGTGAGTCCTTTAAGCATGAAAGCTACTGGCCCAAGAATGCTTTTGAGTAGAATCTCAATCGCTTGATGATCCTGTAGCTGAGGTTCACATTTCATGCTAACGTTTCTCCACTTCAAAATATAGTCTGCCAAGGTTTCACTAGGCTTTTGCTTCTCCATCATGAGCTCTCCAATAGACACATGATGCTGTGCCCCAGCAAATATTTTCAGAAACAACTCTTCCAACTCATAGAATGTCTTAACTGACCTGCTGGGCATGTCAGCGTACCAGTCAAAAGCAATCCCTAACAAGCTGCTGACGAACTGCTAGCAGAGTAGAGCTTCACTATTCCTCGTGTTGCCACAATTGGCTTGAAAATGTGCTATGTATTGTATGGAATTTTCTGTCCCATCGAATATCTTGAAGTTTGGGCTCACAAAATCCTTAGGGAAAGGGATGACATCGAACTCCTCCGGGTAAGGTCTACCCTTTAAAATTGATGCACTGCCCTTCGACTGGGCTAAGGCCTCTCGCACTTGTTCAACCATTTTCTTGAACTCTTTTTCTGGCATGGCACCTGATGGAGAATCCTTCTTTGGTTGTTCTTCTTTGTCTGTCAAACTAACCTCCCTTTTTTCTTCTGCGATGTGTATGATTTCTGGCTGATTAATCTCTGGAGAAGCCAATCTTGGTGCATGTGATTACCCCTGAATGGTGGCCATGGCGGTCATAGCTGTTGTCATCTCTTCTATTCTTTTCTCCAGTAGAATAACTTGCTCATCCCTTAAGAGGATAACCCTACGCAGCTCATCTATGACGTTCTTATCAATGTGAGGTTGAGCCTCACGCGCAGATGTGGTAGCTCTAGTTTCGATCACAATGACATCCATGAAATTCTCCTCCAAGTAATCACTGTAATCAAAATCTTCGTTGTCACTATTGACGGAAACTCCGTGCTCTCGTGCTAACTCAGAAATCTTCATCCTGAGTTTCTCAACTTTTTCCTCAATTATCGGATCCTTGATTGCTTTAAGATCTGAAGGACCTTGATGGAAATCCTCAACTTGTTCCTCCATCTTGCTGGCTATTATCGCGACGATGCCAGATATTTCAGGCACTGGTTTTACTTTCTACCCTGTAGGCTCACTGAACTGTATTGATGAAGCAACCTTGGGTATCCATACCCTTTTCTTTTTTGACGATGATGTCTCAGGACGGGACGTCTTAGAAGAAACATCGGTATCTCGAGGGAATGTATGCTCCCCGTGGTGTAGACCGGCTACAGTGTAAGGTAATCGTCTTGTCTTTCTTTCCGTGATTGCAGGAATGAATGGTAAACTTCTCGGACCCAGTCTTGAAATAATTAGCCGACGACCTGCGAACCTGGTGGTGGTATGATCGGTGGTGACTATAGCGATATCAACTTGGTTTCCCAAACGAAGCCAGATGGGAACACGGGTAGGTGACTTTATAGTCGACTTATGAGATTTTCTAGCGGACTTAACATCCTTCAAAATTTTGTTTTTCATATGAGGGAAAACTGCATGTCCCACTCGTTTAAGTAATTCATTAACAGAACATCCTTCTTTAGTAGCAAGCCTTCTGAAGACTGCACTAACTCCGGTGATGGGGATGAATTTCTTTCCCTCCACACCATGTCCATGATGTGTTGGTAATGCGACAACAATCTTCCGAATACTCTCATATCCATCAGTATCTGTCAGAGGATGGAATCTACTCCCTTGTAGGAGTGGATAAATTTCTGGTAGTACCTCTTCAACTTGATGAGGCTCCCCCTCAACGGGTGTGTTTTTAGGAGTCTGGGCTTTAATGGCCCTCCAAACTCTTCTATTGCGGTTCCCAAATCCTTTGAGTTCGGGTCAGTGGTACAATCCTTCAGCTTGACCCGATCTCAAACGTGGGTGGCAGAACAGTTAATCCTTCAGTCGAATCTTCAACGACCATCACATCTTTTCCCTTAGCAGTAGCAGGGATAACAGGCTTGATGACAACAGCTTTAGCCTTCTTGTAGGCAGGGAAGTCCTGAAGGCAGTTTAAACTGAATTCTGCAGACGGCTCTTGTACTTCCGGAGCAGCGATCTTCATTACCTCGAATGGGTCTTTCTCGAGGATAACCTCGAGGTCTTCAAATCCAGCTCCGAACTTGATGGTGGGAGCGATGTTACGGGCGCTGCGGTCTGTTGGCAGATTGCAGGAAAAGGTCAGCGTTGGGTAGGCCATCGCAGTGGGCTTTAAAACAGAAAGTTTTAGGGTTAGCTATATGGACGAAAACCTCGTAATCTATAGTGTAAGCACTGAAAATAGAGGTTAATCTATAGACCGGACGGGTCTTTATTTACACGTAATTTTAACATCTTTTTTCAAAAAGGTGTAAAATTTAATTAATATTTCGAAGTTTGCGCAGCACAACACGATTTGGTTTAATTCGTGAAGTAGCAAATTAAATTTGGAAGGGAGTTGTGAAAAGAATATAGGACCCAGTGCGGGACCCAAATAGTGGTTGAAAATGCCCATGTGGATTTAGTCCACCGGCACACCTATTGGGAGTCCGACCCCCATGAAAATTTAAAGAGTCCTTAAGGGCCTTCTGAACCCCTCTGTTCAAAGATGGTTGAACAGCTAGTCCTGAAGTCCAAGGAGTTAGTTGTACTTTCCCAAGATAGAAATAGGTAAAGTATGCCAACGGAAGAAAGGTAATTTGGTCCAAGAGGGACATGGACATATTACCGATAGGTGAGGATAATATTAATTGATTATATGGAGAGAAAAGCTTGTCCCCACCGAAGTCGCCAGAAGTTGTCGTTGCTATTTTGTGTTGGAGGGGAGTTTCCCGTAAGAAGCTGTCGGTCACCGGAATCAAAATCCCATTGCCCGCTTAAGATGGACGTTGAAGTATGAAATCAAACTGACCCCATATTTTTCATAGTTTAAAATGAAAGAGCACTGTACCTCAAATCCTGTATCTGTCCTGAAGGATAAACACAAGACTTGAGGATGAGGCTCAATCAAATAAACTAAGGAAAGTATGACGTCTGTTTGATCTGCGAAACCTTTGTATTTGCCGACAAGTTCCCCTATTTAATATAAAAAATTAAATAGGGTTTATATTAAGCTGAGTTCGGACATGATTCCTGTAAGGGCAAGCCCTTATAATTAATTACATCTTAAATGACCAAAGTCACCTAAGAAGACTCTCGACAAAAATCAAGAAATATTATCTTCAAGGAATTTTAAAGGGTAGGGCCCTTCAACAAAATCAGATATAGAGGTGTGAAAGGGGATTTGTTCAAATTTGGAACATTTTGTTGTGGAATCCAAAGGAGGAGGAACTAGGGGATGTCATGGATCTAGAGGGGAACCCCGATGACTTTCCAAGCTATGCTAATGTTTGGCTTCAGTTTTGAGGAGAAATATTTAGCCATTTTATCCTGCCAATTTTATTTGTTTGGGCTTACATTCGTTTGAAATGATCAGACAAATAGCCTGGAAGTTGTAAGGACTTAGGTCGTGACAAACAACAACCTCAGAACCTAAGACGAGTTAGGGCTTATATTATATAACAGGGCTATACAAAGGCCTAAAGATAACATGAGGATTTGCATTGCATAAGAAAGCAACCTTGAAGTCATATCACTTTGTTGTTTTAAGTCTAAGGAAGGAAGATTGTTTTAGCTGGGGAAGACAGGTTTTGCTGTTGAAGATGGTCGTGCTGCCCACCATGCTAGCTCCAAGCTCCTTGCAGCGACGAGTTTGAGTTATTTAGTGTGTCAAGTTATAATGTCAAATCAAGTGGCCCTATGGTTGAAGTTCTTTAAATTTTATGAGGGCATATTAAAGTGTATTAGAGTGACACCAGTTAGGATCCTACGATTCCCTTGTTCTGATTCACTTAGTCCAAATGAACTTACTAAACCCAACTTAATGGGTTCCATAATTTCATTTAAACCGTGGGAAGCCTCGTTAGCAACCGTAGTTTACCTCCTCTGAGGGATTCCCGATCATCCGATAGAGACATCCTAATTTAGTTGAAGTTGTGGTTTTTTTGTGATGTTTGTGATTAAATTTTGAGTTGTTTTATATTTTGAATGTTGTGGTGGTGAATTTTATCTTAGTTGATTTCAGTTTTTATTTTGGTTATGGTTTTGGTTATATGGCTATTCTGATAGTCTTAGTTTTTATGCAGGGTGTCGTTGTTATTTAGCATGCAAAAATTGCAAGTATAAAAGTATATTATGAAAGTACAAGAAAGATAATGTTGAAAACTATAAAAATGTACCTGACGAGTTTTCTCGTTCCACCACCTGCAACTTAAAATGCATGTTAAGGCAGTTTATGAAGAGCAAGAAAGGGTAAAATTTTGGTAATTTTCTTAACCCTATGTCGTATCTTTGCGAGTCCTTAGAAGTTTAATTAAAGATGATTTCATCGAGCAAAGTATATTAAGTTTAATAGGCCTCTGAGGTATCTAATAAGTTAAGTGGAGGAACCAGGTCCATGCATCTCCCTCACCAACTGGTGAGAAACCTCAGGTCCATTTAAACTTATTATATTGCTTAATGGTTCATCCTGTAAATACCCTTATTACTCAGTGAGCACTGATGTCTCAACTATCACTATGAATAGGGTAATTATCACTTGTCATTTAATTTGAAACTTATGTGGGTGAAGACTCTTAAAGAGGCAAGTTAGTGTAATTTCAATTAAGATCAGACGTTACCCATTCTCCTCTTTGAATTAGGCCTAAATGTTAATTAATGAAAGATTTCCAAAATTACACATTTGCCTCTAAGGCTCTAACACTTCATAATTTGTCAAATTCAATTCAAATGACTTTGAAATTTTTATCCTACCTCATTCGTGGGTCAATTAAGACATCAGAGGAGAAAATGTGATTTTTCAAAATTTAATTTAATTTATTTAATTATTTTCATGCAAAAAAAGGATTTTTTAACTAAAATTCCTAACTTGACCAAGGCAAATTATAATCCCTTTATTTTTAGCCTTTAATGATTATTTTTAAGCTTTGAAGTTAAATATCTTTATTTAGAAAATCAGGAAAAATATTCTAATAGTCCCTAAGTGATTAGGAAGCAATATAGAAGAATTTCCATGAGTTTTATTATTTTTGTGATTTTTATGAATTTTTAGTTATTTAAATATTTTGAATAGGCTAAAAATCAAGTTTTTATTTTAAATATCATTTTATTTTTAGAAATACCTCTGATCACAGAGAACTCAAAAAAACTAAGTTTCATAATTGTTTGAGTTTTATTTTTATTTTTAAAAATCATTTAAGTGTTAAAAGTGGTATTTATATTTAAAAACCAACTTAAGGTATCAAATGAACTCTAAATATTTTGAAATTTTTATCATGAGTTCCCTGGATCATAAACCACAGTGGAGATAAAAATCAAGTCATTTAAATTTTTATATTTTCCAAAATTAATTATTTTTGTGATTTAGTGTTTGTAAAATAATGTGGAATAACTTGACAAATATGGGTCTTTGTATAGGAATCTCCTTTGACTTTGGAAAAATCAGAGAATACTTCCCATGACAGAGGCTACAACAAGGCAAAATTCCAAGCTAAGGTGATGAGCTAATATGCATGGAGAATCAAATGATCCCAAACAGTGTTTAATTAATTAAAAATAAAGTATGCATCAAATGGACTTGAAATTTGTTTCACATTGTTCTCCTCTGTTTAATGAGCAAGAGGGTATTTTTATTTTATTTTTGTGATTTTTTTCACAAAGTTATGAATTTTCTAAGTTAAGGGTATTTAAATAAAAAACAAAAAGCACTATTTATCTATTTAAACAGCGCGTGCTGACTAGATCCTAGGCACCTCAAAAGGAATGTGTGGTGTGCTCTGGTTGGACGTTGCCATCCACGTAGCTGCTAACTCGGCCCGCAGTTTATGTCTTGAAGCACTGTCCGGCTCGATATCCCTCGTCCGTTTAATACACACTTGATCGAACGGCTCCACGTCATTGTCCTCGATAGAATGATCTTGTGCCCGTCTACACTAAAACCCTAAGAACTCAGCCTAGACTCAACAAAATCACTTCAGGTTTCATCCTATGGACTCGACTAAGTGAGATGAACATATCTATATGGTTAATGTACCATGAAATCAAGCCTAAATAATTGGAGAATCAAAATGAGCTCGGGAGGAGGAGAAGTTTTATACCTTTGCTCTGAGAAGGGAGGCTTCAATCAGAGGTGCTCGACACTTTTGTTGGGGTCCAAGGAGGCTAGAGATTGAGTCCCTGGTCTTGGTGTAAGGGAGGCTCTGTGGAAGGGAGATTTGATGGGGCTTTAGCTTCTTTCACTTTTGTGAAGGTGTGTGTGAAGTTCATTTATGTTTGATGGACTGTGGAGGTGTATTGGGTTCTATCCTGGTTTCCAGCAAGGTTTTATGCTCAAAATTGAGCTCCGACAATGGGAATGGGTGAGGGAAAATGGTTGGAATGCACTGAGGGGATCTTAGGGAAGCTCTGTGTGAAGTTTGGAGACGCCTCTCTAAGGAAACTTCAGTACTTAGTTTAACGGCCATGGAGGTGGCCTTTTATAAAAATGGGGTTATGGTGGCTGTCATGGCCAATTAGGAGGTGTAATGTGGTGCTTAGGTGGAGGGCAGAGGAGCTGGCCTCTAGGTTTGATTTGGGTGAGCTGACCTCTAAGTTTGATTTGGGTGAGGTGTAATGGCAGTGGCTCTTGGTTTTGGGCTTTTATAGCCCCTAGGCTGGCCGGCCGGCCAGGGGGATGTGGCTAGGAGCTCAGGAAACCCAGAGGAATCCATCACAAAAATTTAATGCAAATGTGCTTTGATTTGGAAAAGATGTCTTAAGCACATGCATTTTTGGAAATAAGATCCCTTAATTTGGGGGACCTTTGGTCCATGGCTTGATTTAGGTGATTTCATGGTTTTTGGACTGGTCACTAAGTCCCACTAATGGCTGTGGTGGAGTTAATTTGGTGGCTTTAAGGTGGTTAGGTCACATTTAGTGCATGGGTCCAAGTGGGTTCAAATGACCAAAACTTGGGTTTGGGTTAGGCTAGCAATGTCAATTGGTCCAACTGATTATTGAATTTAGTATAGATGATCATAAGGAACAACTTTGGTGAAGGATGGGTTTAGTTTTGAGTTCCATTGAAGGTAGGAAATTTTGAACTTTAATAAATTATAGCCACTAGGCCGGCCGGCCGGCCAGGGGGATGTGGCTAGGAGCTCAGGAAACCCAGAGGAATCCATCACAAAAATTTAATGCAAATGTGCTTTGATTTGGCAAAGATATCTTAAGCACATGCATTTTTGGAAATAAGATCCCTTAATTTGGGGGACCGTTGGTCCATGGCTTGATTTAAGTGATTTCATGGTTTTTGGACTGGTCACTAAGTCCCACTAATGGCTGTGGTGGAGTTAATTTGGTGGCTTTAAGGCGGTTAGGTCACATTTAGTGCATGGGTCCAAGTGGGTTCAAATGACCAAAACTTTGGTTTGGGTTAGGCTAGCCATGTCAATTGGCCCAATTGATTATTAAATTTAGTGTAGATGATCATAAGGAACAACTTTGGTGAAGGATGGGTTTAGTTTTGTGTTCAATTGAAGGGTCAATTTTAGGGAATTTTGAACTTTAATCGATTTGGTCATGTTGGGCTAGGCTTGGGTCTAGCTTGGGTTAGCCTTAGGCTAAGTCCAAATTGATTATTTTAAATGGTCAATAGGGACCTCATGAAGAGTTTTCAACATGAATTGGATGCCAATTTGGAGGTTAAGGCAATCAATTGGGTGGAATTTGGGGACTTAGCCAATTTGAGGCTAAATTTGGGAATTTTTCGTTTAGGCCAATATCAAATGGATTTGAGAATTCACCAAGGTCAATAGATGGTTGATTTTGATGTATGAAAATGTTATAAAGATTTTTCAACATTAATTGAGGCCAATTGACTAGGTTATGAGTTCAATTAGGTGAGATTAGGTCATATGGTCAAAATTGGGGTTTTCACCCAAATTAAAATTGGGTTCAAATCATGGACCAATTGAGCTTGGATTTGGTTTATTTTGGTAATATAAAAATCAAAGTTGAGTTTAGGATTGAAATTGAAGTCAATTGAGATCAAATTGAGGGACATTTGAATTGGATTTGGGGAAATTGAGCCCTTAGAGTCAAATTTGGGGGTTTTGGTTAAAGATGGTCAAATTGTCCAAATTGGGTCATGTGGTAGTTTAAAGAAATGAAATTGGGAATATTTAGGATTTACTTGGATTTTCTAGGAACTTTTGGAATTTTTGGGATTTTGAGCTATGGAAGGGTATTTTGGTAATATGAGGGTGTTTTAGGGGGTAAAAGGCCAACATGGGTATTTTGGTAGAGTTTAGGTACCAATCATCACCAATAAGCCATGAACCAATGGAAACCCCATTTTGGGTCCTCTATGTAGTGGTTCTAGCTAAACCACACCCCTAAGGCTAGTAGGTTTAGGGGACCATCTACATGAGTATCCCAAAAAGATCAAGGGATCTAGGCTAGAAATTTGAGTTCAGGGTTGTGAGTGATTGTGGGTGTAGATGAGTTTAGTGAGTGTAGTGAGTGCCTTAGCTCCAGACCAACACCTAGGGTTAACCCTAAGGTCCAACAGTCCTAAGGGTGACTCATCTTGAGTTTCCCCCATAGTGACCCCACCTACTAAGTACTTAGAGGTTGAGACCAATATATGGAACTTCAGGTTGAGTAAAGAAGAGGGTAGAATTTCTAATGGTGAGGGTTCCTTTTCTAGTTTTCTAAGAATAGTTAACAGGAAAAGTCCAATGGCTAGACCCTAGGCTACTAAAAAGGAAAACTAAACCTCAACCAAAATTGAGGTCAACATTAGAGTATCTAGGATATGGAGCAAATTGCACTCCTTGGTTACCCCTAATGAGGTTTTCAAGAGATGAATGAAATTTCTCTTCATAATCACTTTTTCTTCTATTATAACCATCAATATGATCTGCAAATCTTTCTAAATTTCTTACCTTATTTGCAGTATAGTCGATATTGTCCATCAGCATCTGCAATAGTTGAGTTTGATTTTTTGTAGACTCATCTCTAGACATATATGCTCGTGAGGTAGATAGTGTAGATGTAGAAGCAGTAGAGTTAGAAGTAGCTGACGTTGCCATTGCATAACTCCGTGAAAATCCTCCTATCCAACCAAAAATAGAATGCTCTGAATATTAATTTGAATTAACACTTGTTATTGGTTTTAGATGCAACAATACTTCCTCCCAACTATCATATATCCCTCCATTCTGCTCACATAAAGAAAGAATTAAAGAAGCAAATCCAAGATCTATAGTAGTAACGGTAGTGGCAAAACAGATGATAATCTGATAGATCAAAGCTCCAGTGTTGATGAGCTTGCCTTTCTGAATACAATAGTTTTACATTGCTCTCTTTGCTAAGATGATTTGTAGGTAACAGACGGGCTGAAATAAAATAGAGTCATGCCTTCAAAGGTGCACTAAACTTTGAAGTGGAAAAGTTAACTCTTCTTTAATTTGTAATTTTTCAGAGCACTCTTTCAGCAGTCAATTAAGAAATAATCTCATCTAGCTCCATCTCAGTATGACTATAGTTCGCATAAAAACACAAAGTATCAGGTGGCAAATGATAAAACATATTGACTACCTCCAGTGAATAAGATACCAATTTTACTTTAACCATGAATCGATCTTCTTCAGCCTCGGGTTGGTTTGCATAGAACATCCTAACTACAAAAATAAAGACCACATCAGAAAAATAGCAGAATCGTTCCCATTGTCAGCAAACGATAAAATCTTCTACGGATCCACCTTGACTCTTGAAACATCGCTCCTAGATAAGTTTTTGTGATTGCAGAGCATCACTGTACATATCTTGAGCTTTAGGACTCAAAAAGTTGTTTGAATCAAAGTTGCTTTTTCCTTTGCTCCTCTTTATTCTTGTTGTCCTTCTACAGATTTCATAAAATTCCACAATAACTTTAAAAATCAAGTCTAATCCACTAAACTCAACTCCTATAAGCATAAACTACACTTTCTATGCAATTTCCATAGATTTTTTCTTATTTTCCACCATGAATAGTGATTTTCAAATTCTTCCAAATGTACTCAAAATATATGGTGAAAATCCAAAATTTTTTCAAAGAAGTGAAGCTCTTATCTCAAGAAATCCTAATCCTGCAAAATTTGCTCAATTCCACTAAGAAATCTCCACAAAATGGCTTGCCCTAGACTTCCAAATTGCAAGGTCGAGAGGTTGAAGGTGATGGCGTGAGTAAA
This sequence comes from Phalaenopsis aphrodite, assembly GCA_003013225.1. Taxonomy (NCBI): domain Eukaryota; kingdom Viridiplantae; phylum Streptophyta; class Magnoliopsida; order Asparagales; family Orchidaceae; genus Phalaenopsis; species Phalaenopsis aphrodite. The sequence continues at coordinate 1,403,058 of NEWO01000091.1, forward strand.
AATGTCGATTTTTTGGTTTATTTTTCACTTTTAACTGTTTGTGGACCGATTTTTGTGAACCGGCGCTTAAGCACAGATTAGTGGCGCTTTGGTGCCTATGTATCGGGTTACATAGCGCTAAAGCGCAAGAATGATGCGTTTAGGTGTCAGTGCACGATTTTTGATATTTTTGAACTTATTTAAAATACACTATAAGTGTAAGTATACCACCATGGTCCCATAACACATAAACGACTATTTTCCTATCCCTTAACTCTCATTTTTCTCAAAATTCTCCACTATAACTAATTCAATTCGAGGCTAAAAATAATAAAAGTTTTTTCAAAAAAAAAATATACATTCATTCACAAACAAGTACAAATACATATAACACTTAGTTCTCATTCCAAATAGTCTCCAATGAGAAAATCTTCTAAATAAAAATATTAAACAAACTAACATAAACTCCAAAAACACTATTTAACTCTTAACACCTTAAACAAGGACTCCTAACAAACAAACTTTTACACTGAAATTAATTCCTTTCTTCATTTATTGGGAGAAACTCCGGTCTTTCATTAGTCTCTCCTTGAGCAATCAGAATATAAAGTTGCTTAAATAGATGATGGTGACGTGTGCTGATATTATTTTCTTCTATCTATTTTTGTTTAAGATACATCTTTTTATTCGCTTCCTCTATATAACTAGTATGGCTAAATTACATTTTCAATTTCCATCCAATATGCTCTAGATTGGCATGAATCTCAATTACCTTTGTCTCTAATAAAGCGCCCTGACAGTCTTAATTTTGTTGATCTTTTCCAATATTCCTTCAATATAAATGGCTAAAAAACCATTATACATTTCTTGTGCAATCCGAATAATGAATTTCTTCCTTATGGTCTCTTCCTTATTCTTCAAATCCATCTCCCATGAAGAAATCTTCTCAAAATCTCTCTCTCTCTTAGAATTAAGGGCTAAAAATGATTTATGGCAAAATTCCTTCACTAAACCATTCACTTATAGGCCTAAATCCCTCTAGTAACTCCTAGACACATTCTAAAATAGCCTTGGCATGTTTTAGTTAACCAGTTGGAGGTTAAAAGTTTTAGAATCCGAATTTTGCTCATGGTTTTTAACTCTCGCGCTTAAGCGCCGAATATTGGCGTTTAAGCGATAGTGCTCAATTTTGCACATGTCAACTTAAGGACGAAATTCTCATTTTAGCATATCTAGATCACTAAATAAAGTCTTAAAATCAATACTAACAAATAATATTCTAAAAAATACTACCCTAAATTTTCTTAATCATACACAAACAACATTCAAAGCAAAACCCACTAATAACTATGGGTTGCCTCCCACAAAGCTCTTTGTTTATTGTCGTCAGCCCAAGGTAATCAGTGCCTATTCTGGTTGACCCAACAATAGTTGATCGTTAAATTTATGTTGATCCCCTAATATATAAGGTTTCAGTCTATGACCATTCACTTTAAACACTTTCTCAGTTTTAGGATCTTTAATATCCACAACTCCATAAGGATAAATTTTTATCACAGCAAATGGGCCCATCCACCTAGACTTAAGTTTGCCTGGAATTAATCTTAACATTGCATTATATAGCAAAACTTGTTGCCTTGGCTGAAAATGTCTAGTAAGAATCCTTTGATCATGCCACCTCTTCATCTTTTCTTTGTAAGTCTTAATACTCTCATAAGATTCATTCCTTATCACTTTAAGCTCATTTAATTGCAATAATCTTTCTCACCAGCATCTTTAAAATTATAATTGAACTCTTTAATTGCTCAATATGCTTTATGCTCAAGTTGTACCGGTAAGTGACAAGCTTTACCAAATATTTGCCTATATGGGGACACTCCTATAGGAGTTATATTTGCAATCATGTAAGCCCACAAAGCATAGTCAGTTTTGACTAGCTAATCCATTTT
>NEWO01000091.1:1405085-1421108 GCA_003013225.1 Phalaenopsis aphrodite
TCCTATAGGAGTTATATTTGCAATCATGTAAGCCCACAAAGCATAGTCAGTTTTGACTAGCTAATCCATTTTTATTGAATTCACATATTTTTCCAGAATGCACTACGCAATGATTTCCAATTAAATATGATCTAAATTTATCGAAGGCATATACTTTTGCTAATAACTCTTTTTTAGTTTTTGTGTAATTAATTTGAGTTTCATTGAAAGTTTTATTAGCATAGTAAATTACTTTAAAAAAAATTTTATATTTTTATCCTAAAATAGCTTGAATATCCAAATCACTAACATCAAATATCAGTTCAAAAAGTTTTTCCCAATCTGGTGAAACTATAATTGATGCAGTGACTAATTTTTCTTTTAATAACTCAAAATCTTTTAGGCACTCTTCATCAAAATTAAAAATTGCATCTTTTTCCAGTAAATTGTATAAAGGCAGAGCAATTTTTTAAAAATCTTAAATATATCTTCTGTAGAATCCAGCATGTCCTAAAAAACTCTTAATTTCCCTTACATTTGTTGGATGAGGTAAATTAGTGATCACTTGAATTTTAGAAGGATCTACTTCCATACTATTTTCTGATATTTAACGTCTTAATAGAATTTTTCCTGCTACCATAAATTGACATTTTTCTTAATTAAGGATGAAATTTGTTTCTTCACATCACTTAAGAACTTTTGATAAATTTTCTAAACATGAGTCAAATGAAGTTCCAAAAACTGAAAAATCACCCATAAATACTTCAATCCCTTTTTCAATTAAATCACAAAAAATCTCCACCATACATCTTTAAAATTTAACTTGAGCATTACATAAACTAAAGGGCATTCTTCTAAAAGCAAATGTATCATAAGGATAGGTAAAAGTTGTTTTCTCTTGATCTTCAGGAGTTATTTCTATTTGGTGATAATCGGTATATCCATCCAGAATATAAAAGTATTTATTCCTAGCTAGTCTATCTAGCATTTGATCTACAAAGGCTAGTGGAAAATGATCTTTCCTAGTGGCAAGATTTAACTTTCTATAATCAATGCATAATTGCCACCCTGCAACTTGTCTTGTAGGTATTAACTCATTATGTTCATTTATAGTCACAGTTACTCTTCTTTACTTAGGAGCACAATAAATTGGACAAACCCATACACTACATGAAATAAAATAGATAATTCTAGCATCTACCCACTTTAAATTTTTTTTCCTTATAATTTCTTTCATAACAAGATTCAATCTCTTTTAAGGATCAACTCTGGGTTTGCAATTCTCTTCCATATGAATTTTATGCATACAAATTGAAGGACTAATTCTTTTAATATCAGCTATTGTGCATCCAAAGGCTTTCTTAAAATTTTTTTAGAATTTTCATCAACCTTTCTTCTTCTTCCATTATTAACCTTAAGGAAATTATAATTGGTAAAGTAGAGGAATCTCCTTAAACGACATATTTTAAAGGATCAGGAAGCAATTTCAACTCAAGTTTTGGAGGTTTTTCTATTAATGGACAAAATGATTTATCTTTTTCTAACCTGTCTAAAATTTCAAAACTTTCTCAAACATAGTTTTAATTTTGCTTAAAAAGATCATCATATTGATCTAATTCCTCTTCTTGCTAGTGTTCCAAATCTTTTACTTCAGATTTTTCTTCATATTTAGTTTTATAACGACATTCACTTAGATATCTTATAACATCCATTCTATTATATTCATCTTCTTTACCTTTTGTAGGATATTTCATTGTTCTTGAAATGTTAAAAGTAACATTTTGATCATTGACGCGCATTGTTAGTTCCCATTTCTGCACATCTATCATTGCTCTTTTTGTGGCTAGGAAAGGTCTCCCCAAAATGATAGGTACCTCTTTACCTTCCTCCATATCCAGCACAATGAAATCAACAAGAAAGATAAATTGATCCACTTTCACATGACATCTTCTATAACAACTTTAGGATAAGTTTTTGAATGATATGCTAACTACAGAGTTACAGTAGTAGGGGTTATTTCTCCTAATCACAACCTTTTGAACATTGATAATGCCATAAGTTTAATGCTTGCACTTAAATAACATAAAGCATTTCCCTAAAATCTATCTCCTATTGAACATGAAATTATAAAGCTATGAGGGTCATTAATCTTTTCAGGAAGCTTCTTCTGAATAATTGCACTGCACTCTTCACTAAGTGCAATTGTTTCATTATCTTCAAACTTCCTTTTTTTGTTGAGAATATCCTTCATAAACTGTACATAGCTAAGCATTTGTCTAAGGCTTCAGCAAATGGAATATTAATTGTTAGCATCTTAAAAATTTCCAGAAATTTTGAAAATTGCTTATCCAACTTTTGTTGACAAAGTCTCTGAGGAAATGGTGGTGGTGGTTTTTCAAAATTGACTTTAAGTGGAGAAATAGGTCTTTCAAAATCTTTTGGAGCATCCTTTTTTTATTCTCTTTTTTTTATCTCTCTACTTCAATTTCTTTTTGGACCCTACCTTCCAACTCTCTTCCGCTTCTAAGTTGAACGGCTTTTAGTTGCTTTTATTCTAGTTTTTCGGATTTGTTTCAATATTATTAGGAAGTGTTCCTTGTGATCTATTACTTAATGAATTTGTGATTTATTAAAGTTGATTCTCAATATTTCTAATTGTAGCTCAATGACTTTGTAACTGATTTCCCATATGTAATACAACTTCTTCTATAGACAACTTCATCTCTTTAAATTGTGCATTTTTGTTGAAACCCTATGAATAAGTAGATGTGTAGTTATTATTATTCCCTTGGTTGTTCCAGTTTCCCAACGGGTTTCCTTGGTTGTTCCCTCATTGCTAATTATTACCACCTGTAGTATTATTCCAATTAAAGTTGGGATGGTTCTTCCAACCTGGGTTATAATAATTTGAATATGGGTTATTCTTCTTGTTATTTATGGCATTCAAAGTTTCTAATGATGCTTGAGAATCTACCATTTGGCCTAATGAATTCTCTCCAATCATAGAAATTGGTTGAGAAAAATTCATTCCAAATTGGTCTAACTTCCTTAAAATTTCAGTAACTTGATTTGCTAACATAGAAAATGCATCATATTCATGAATATTGGCTACTTTATTATGATTCACCCTCTCAAAAGGCCAATGAAAATTATTGGTATCCATTTCTTCAATTAAAGCATAAGCGTCATGAAATCTTTTTAACATCAACGAACCACCAGCAGCGGCATCGATAATAAATCTAAGAGATCTAGCTAATCCATTATAAAAAGTTTGAATTATTAACTAATTTAGTATAGCATGGTGTGGAAAATTTCTTAATAGTTATTTAAATCATTCACATGCTTCATAAAAAGATTCCTTATCAAACTGATTAAAAGATGTAATATCATTTATAAGCTTTGCAGTTTTTTATGGTGAAAAATATTTATCAAGGAATTTTTGTGCTAAATCACCCCAAGTTCTGATAGATCCAGAAGCTAATGAATTCAACCACATCTTAGCTTTATCCCTCAATGAGAAAAAAATAACCTAAGTCTTTTGGCATGATCTGATACATCATCGTATTTAAATGTAGCGCACAATTCTAAAAAATTGGCAAGATGTAAATTTGAATCTTCAGTTGGTGATCCCCCAAACTGATTATTTGATACCATTTGGATAATAGCAAGTTTAAGTTTAAATGAATTAGTCAGTACAATAGGTTTTTGAATGCTACAATGAAGTTTATCTGTCGTATGGTTAGGATAATCTCGTAAAGGTCTAAATTCTTGATGATATTCAACATTTTAATCATTTTGCTTTGCCATTTCTGTAATTTTTTTAGATTTCTTAAAATTTTTAAATTTTTTTTGCTTTTTTTATTTTTTTAACAATCTATCTAATTCAGAATCGTAGGGCACTAGTCCTTATGAACCTGAACTACACATACACTAACATAAAATAAAATACTATACTTAGATATTCCTAAAATAACTTCTTAAAAGTTTAAATAAGACTTTCTAAAAATAAAAATTTTGTTTTCAATTGCTTTCTGAAATCTTCTCCTGCAACGGTGCCAAAAATATGATCCTGACTGCCAATATGCAACAGTATAACAATTACATTGATTATCTTTTTGACTTATGATATCTTACTTTACAATAGAACCAAAAACTTCTTCCTAGAGAAATTAAGAATTTAACATTTTAATTTATATATATTGGGATACTAAGCAAGTATATGTATTGCTATCAAGTAATATATGACTTTTTAATTAAGACCTGAATATCCAACCCACAGGGAAATATGCAACATGCACAAACTTTCAATTTTTAAAAAGACAATTATTGAACTAAAAATCTTTTCTCAATAATTAAAATTCAATTCTTATTGGTATTTTTGATATTTTGAAAAAAGAATAAAACTTCTAAAGATAACTTCAGTTTATGTAAAAGAAAAGCACTTGATATGAAAATATCTTTCTCCTTCTCATGAATCGTAATAAGTATAGGAATTTTGTTGTGGAAGTATGAAAATTATGTTTTGTCAAATAGGAGCAATAATATTCTTTACCCTTACTATAGATGCTATAAAGAACATTGGCTAATTTAAAGTTTGAATAGTTCTGAAGACCAGCTAGGCAGAGAAGATACCAGCTCTCACTCTAGAGTTCCCTTGATTCCCTCGACCAGGAGGCTAGCATCTCGTATCAAAAACTAAAACAATAAACCAAGTTTGGGGCTTTAACCTGTACATTAAAGTCATCTAACACTACAACCATCCAAGTTTATTTCTCTATTTATTTGCACTCAATCATATGAATTACATTCTCATTCATACAACTTCATGTGATTCTTTCCAATTCTTTACTGAGACAATACTAGCCCAGTTCTTACATGTCTCACAACACATTTCAAAATCTGGATAGGCCAAAACTAGAAGTAAATGAAGTACATGGATTTAAATCATAACAAATTATTCCAACATTAAAGATTAATACTCTCCAACACATCCATTCAAACTTTTAATTACTTCTCATTTTAAAAGGAAAGATAAAGAAAACTACTCAGAATTCATGGAGAAAAAAAAACGACAATTTAGTTTAAAAGTGAAATCATTGTCAAACCAACAAGAAGTCTCAGTTAAAACCAAAAGTAGTTCAAAATAAAAGATAAAAACTTACCTCACATCCTCCACCAAACTCTTGAAGTTATTTTGAATCTCTTCTCTTTTACAACACTCTTGACATTCACAATAAAACTATAAATACAAAAAAAGATAAAGTAAATTTATGGTACCTGAAAATCTCTCCAAAACTCTCTCCTTTTGAACACTTTTTAGAACTTTCAAGCACACTTTAAAAAGTCTCAACCACCTTCTTTTATAAATCTCTAAGAGGTGCCTTGATGACTCTTCAAAATGTGTCCCAATTTGATGTATTCTCTAAAGGATGCCTTCTTTTATAAGTCTTTTAATAATAATTTTGTTTCTATTGGTCATAACAACCCTCTTTAGAAAATAGGTGCTTCAAATATCCCTTCAAAATTCAGAAAATGAAGTAAACCGCCAAATAACTGCCTTTGGCACTTAAGCGCGGGGCCTCTAGTGCTTAAGCGAGCCCTTATCTGTTTCAACGGCGCTTAAGTGTCGGATCTAGCGCTTAAGCGCCGGATCTGGCGCTTAGGCACCAAAACACTTTTGCACCATTTTCACATTTTTACTCCAAATTTGATCCTTTTTCACACCTTTTAGCATTTTTTACCTTTTTTACTTGTACCTGAAAGAAAAGCACATAAATACCTTCCATTAAAGCATAATATCTCATAAATACATATAAAAAAGTGCGTAAAAACTCTATATATTTTATGTGTATCACCGACCAACACTTTTCGGATGTTTAACATGATGATCATGGATTTTATTAAAGTTTGTTATATATTTTGTTCCCTTACGCACTATCAAGGGACAAATTTATGCAGATTTTCTCGCAGTACACCCACTTCCAGCTGGATCTCAACTTAACGTTGAGTTACGATATAAGCATATACAGTAAATAGAACCAATTAGTTCCGAAAAATGGGAAATGTACTTTGATGGGGCTTTATCAGCCAGACAAGACAAAAGATTAGGAACAATTATACCGGGTAAAGCAAAAATTGGTCTAATTTTCATCACGCTAGATAAGAGCATGTAAGATTCTCCTACCACCTGAAAAAATAGTGCACAAACAATGAAGAAGAATATGAAGCATTAATTATTAAATTGGAATTGGCAATCTCAATGGATATAAAAGATATTATCATCTATGGAGACTCACAACTCGTCATCCAACATGTTGTAGGACAATACAAGGTTTTAAAATCAAGACTAGCAAAATACCACTGGAATACAATAAGCTGCTTGAAGAGCTCCCCAGTGCGACTCTTTACTGGATTCCCTAGGGAGATAATGCCCATGCCGAAGCTTTATCAAAACTTGCCAAGGAATTTGCATGTCTCCCCAGAAGATTCCACTAAAATTACAGTACAAGGGTGTCAGGTTCAATCTCGCTTCAATCTAGACATTCTACATAAGATCAAAAAAGAAGAAGGGACGATGATTACAGTTGCTAAAATCAACGAAGACTAGCGTAAGCCATCTATAGAATTTTTGCAAACTGGAAAGTTGCTAGAAGAGAAGTCTGAGACATACCACATTACAAGAAGATCTATGTCATATGCTCTAGTGGGTGTTGTCCTCTACAGAAGATCATTCGATCATATGTGGCTGTGATGTCTGAGCAGAATAGAAGCATAAAATATCATTAGAGAAGTGCAGGTTGGATTGTGTGGTGCTCACCAATTAGGGCCACAAATAAAAATGAAGATCAAGAGACTCAGATATTATTGGTCAGCAATGATAATTGATTGCATGGATCCAACAAGAAGGTGTCGCATTTGTCAAGTGCATGGAGTGGTCCTGCACCAATCTCCAAATGTGCTACACCAAACTGTTACCTCGTGGCCATTCGAGTGTTGGGACACAAGCATAATAGGTTCAATAGGCCATCCATCCTTTAAGGGACATAGATGCATTCTTGCTGCTATGGATTACTTCTCTAAGTGGGGAGAGGCAGTGTCATTACGAGAAGTTACAACACAACATGTTTTGCAAATTTTCAAAATCCAAATCGTCTATCTTTTTGGTCTACCACGCAGAGTGATTTCCAACAACGTGATAGCTTTTTGAGCACCAAGATAAAAAAATTTATCAAAAGGCATGAAATAGACTAGTGGTACTCTACAATTTACTATCCTAGGGCAAACAGGCTGATCGAGGCCTTCAATAAGACACTCGTACAAATCATAAAGGAAACATTGGATGAAAATAAAAGAGATTGGCATAATAAACTATTAGAAGCTTTATAGGCCTACAGGATGACATTTAGAACTCCTACTTGTTGTACACCGTACTCACTTGTGTACGGGTCCGAGGTCATATTGCTATTGGAGGTTCAGAAATCATCCCTCAGAGTTATCGTCGCCAACCAAATCATAACCGAAGAAAGTGTAAAATGCTGACATGAAGAATTGGAAAGTCTCAAAGGAAAATTAATAGAAGCACAAAGACATTTGAAACTTTACCAAGCAAGGATGGTGCAAACTCATGACAAATTGGTCTGCCCGAGGGCATTCAAAGTTGGTGACCATGTTCTCATTCTCAGAAGACCATTTCTTGCACACCGCAAGATAGATAAAAATTTTGAACAAACTTGGGAGGGACCATTTGCCATAAAGAAGGTCTACTAAGGAGGATTTCATGGCAAATAACCTATGTTGTTGGTTAATGGCCACTATTTGAAAACATACTATCCGACGTGACACTGTTTGAAATCACCTTTCTAAATTTTTGATTGTTCTTGGATTATTTATTTTGCCAAGCGTCTGTGAATGAGTCCTAAATTTTGTAATAAAATTAACCTCAATAAAATGAAATTTTGGATTTTGTTTACTTTAATTTCCTCTTTTTTATCTCTAATTTTGAATTTTCATTAAATTAAAGTAAATTAAATAAGAAATTTACACCCATTTAAATTAAAACTTATCTTTAATAAGTGCTTCATTTTTGTTCTTATTCGTGATGAATTTCAGCACAGTGATATTTTTCTGTTTTCTACAGAAAATGTCGGGACACAAGATAATTTTTGCCTTTAGAGTTGGCTTAAATCTCGCACTGAACAGAGAAAGGGCAGCTCAGGGCAACATCATAGATTTTGACTTAAACTTTGGTCAAGTCAACGTGAACTTTGAGGTTCCGCTGATGGACATAGTAAGTTTTCAAGAGAAATAAGGACTACCTTCCTTGTTGAGCATCGGTACAAAAGAAGACTCCTCGCCAAAGAGGAAGAAAGGGATAACCCGAAAAAATCCGATGAAAGGGACTAGCCATTTACTATCGATGTTAACAGCGCCAACGGGGGATCTAATCAGTCCCGATGAGGAAAGGAATCCAAGTTCTCCCCTCAGAAGAATTCAATGCCAAAACTCCAATCACTACAAGTATAGAGCTTTTCTATGAGAGGAAAACTAGCTCTAGAAAGAGGCAGAAAATTTACGCACCCTGATTCCTGAGGAGGGGTTTTACAACCCATGCATGAGATAAACTTCCTCCAGTTTGCCTGCCACATAGAACAAGCTCGAGTTTCCTGCAGAGTAGGTACAATCTGAAATACCATATGAAATTTACATGGGTTGCTCGATGTGTAACGTCAAAGTTCCTATTCCAGCAACAACAGGAAGAGCATTTGTGGAATGCCCAAAATGCAATGTTCTTCACTTAGACCACTACATTTCTTCTAAAGAGTTCATAACTAGGGTTGTCAGAAAAGCTTGTTGTTCGCGAACAACTCATGTTGGGCTCATTTTTTAAGGAATTTCAAAGGGTAGGACTCTTCAACGAAATCAGATGTAGAGGTGTGGAAAGGGAACGGTTCAAATTTTGAACATTTTATTGTAGAATCCAAAGAAAGAAGAACTATGGGATGTCATGGATCCAAAGGAGAACCTTGGTGACTTCCCAAACTATCCTAATGTTTGGCTTCAGTTTTGAGGAGAAATATTTAGGTGTTTCATCCTGCCAATTTTATTAGTTAGGGCTTACATTCGTGTGAAATTATCACACAAATAGCCTGGAAGAACGTGAGGATTTCGATCGTGACAAATGACAACCTCTGAATCCTAAGACGAGTTAGGGCTTATATTATCTAGTAGGGCTATACAAAGGCCTAAAGATATGGTGAGGATTTACGTTGCATAAGCAAGAAACCTCAAAGTCCTTTGGCTTTGTTGTTTAAGTCTAAGGAAGAAAGATTGGTTGAGCTGGGGAAGACAGGTTCTGCTGTTGAAGATGGTCGTGCAGCCCACCATGCTAGCTCCAAGCTCCTTGTGGCGACAAGTTTGAGTTATCTAGTGTGTCAAGTTATAACATCAAATTAGGTGGCCCTATGGTTGAAGTTCTTTAAATTTTATGAGGGCATATTAAAGTTAATTAGAGCAACACCGGTTAGGATACTACGGTTCCCTCGTTCCGACATCAGTATTTTCTATTTGATTCACTTAGTCTAAATGAACTTACTAAACCCAACTTAATGGGTTCCATAATTTCATTTAAACGCTGGGAAGCCTTGCTAGCAACCGTAGGTTACCTCCTCCGAGGAATTCTCGATCATCCGATAGAGACATCTTAATTTAGTTGAAGTTGTGGTTTTTGTGTGATGTTTGTCATTAAATTTTGAGTTGTTTTATATTTTGAATGTTGTGGAGGTGAATTTTATCATGGTTGATTTTAGTTTTAGTTATGGTTATGGTTACCATGCAAGTTTATGTAGGTAAATGCAAGAATGAAACAAGGAAAAGGCAGAAGAAAGACGGCACTATAAAATATAAATGCGTGGCGAGTCTTCTCGTTCCACCACCTGAAACTTAAAATGCATGTTAAGGCAGTTTATGAAGAGCAGGAAAGGTAAGATTTTGGTAATTTTCCTAACCCTATGTCATATCTTTGTGGGTCCTTCGAAGTTTAATTAAGGATGATTCTATTGAGCAAAGAATGTTATGTTTAATTGGCCTCTAAGGTATCCAACAAGTTAGGAGGGGGAAGCAGGTCCATGCCTCCTTCTCACCAACTGGTGAAAAGCCTCGAGTCCATTTAAACTTATTATGTTACTTAATGGTTCATCCCGTAAATATCCTTATTACTCAGTGAACATTGATATCTCAATTATCCTTATGAATAGGGTAATTATCACTTATCATTTAATTTGAAAATTATGTGGGTGAAGACCCTTAAAGAGGCAAGTCAGTGTAATTTGAACACTTAGCCAATTTTTGAAACCTAATTGGGCTTAGTGGTGTTTCAAGGATATTTGATATAATTATGTTTATTTCTCTAATCCTCATTTAGTCAATTTTGATTTAGCTTAAATCAATACTAAGCCCTTAAGACCTAGGTGAGTATCTTAATTAGTTTTGAAAATGTTAAGCTTTAAGTGGTCATGACTCATGATTTGGATTCCATTTGAAAATCAAAATAGGGGTATTAAATTGATTAATTATTGGCTTCAAAAGTCATACCCCTAAGTCCAGGATCATTTAATTTTAATAAACTTCCAAATTTTAATAATTTAGAAATTTATTAATCTTAATTAAGAAAGTGAGATTTTTTTCTACCAATTAACCCCTTTCTATTTCAAACATCAAATAAATTGATTAAGATTAGAGGTTACCTATTCCTCTCCTTGAATTAAGCCTAAATGTTAATTAAGGCAAAATTTCCAAAATTACACATTTGCCCCTAAGTCTCTAACAATTCATAATTTGTCAAATTCAATTCAAATGACTTTGAAATTTTTATCCTACCTCATTCATGGGTCAATTGAGACATCAGAGGAGAAAATGTAATTTTTCAAAATTTAATTTAATTTATATAATTATTTTAATTCAAAAATAAGATTTTTCAAAGAAAATTCCTAACTTGACCAAGGTAAATTATAAAGCCTTGAAATTTCTACTGCAAGTAGACCTAAACTAGAGGAGCATTTAGATCAATTTTCATAATTTTTAAAATTCTATGTGATTTACTAGAATTATTTTAAATTCTGAGTTAATTAATAAAAATAAAATATTTCATGTGGTGAAAATTAAATTTTGTATTTTTTAAAAATCTCCCTAATGTCACAAAACTTATAGGAGTAGATGTTATGTTTTTCTAATTTTTCCTTGAACTATTGGAATTATTTTAGTGAAAACTCATTTTTAGCCTTTTAAAAATTATTTTTAAGCTTTGAAATTCAATATCTTCATTTAAAATAAGGAAAAATATTCTAATTGTTCCTAAGTGATTAAGAAATAGTTTAGAACATTTCCATGAGTTTTATTATATTTACGATTTTTATGAATTTTTAATTATTTAAATATTTAGAATATGCTAAAAATCAAATTTTTATTTTAAATATTATTTTATTTTTAGAAAATACCCCTGATCACAGAGAACTCAAAAAAATAAATTTCATAATTTTTTTAGTTATATTTTAATTTTTAAAAAACATTTAAATGCCAAGAGTGGTATTTATTATTAAAAATCAATTTAAGTTGTCAAATGAACTCAAAATATTTTGAAATTTTTATGATTAGTTCTCTGGATCATAAATCACAGTTGAGATAAAAAATCAAGTCATTTAAATGTTTAAAATTTTCAAAATTAATTATTTTAATGATTTAGTGTTTGTAAAATTTAAGTGCAATTTAAATGACTTGACCCATGAAATTATTTCCAAAGGCTTCTCTTGTCATGGTGGACCTTTCAATATTTTCTTGGGATTTGATAACCAATATGCTAATTTCCATGATTATTTTAAAGAAATAATGTGAAATAACTTGAAAAATGTGGGTTTTTGTATAGGAAGCTCCTCTTACTTTGGAAAAATCAGAGAATACTTCCCCTGACAGAGGCTACAACATGCCAAAATTTCAAGCCAAGTTGATGTGACAATATGCATGGAGAATTAAATGATTCCAAATAGTGTTTAATTAATTAAAAATATTTTATGCATCAAATGGACTTGAAAATTATTCTACTTTGTTCTCCTCTATTCACTGAGCAAGAGGGTATTTTTATTTTATTTTTGAGATTTTTTACACAAAGTTATGTATTATTGAAGTTTTAGGGATTAAATAAATAATAAAATGCCCTTATTTATCTATTTAAACCACACGAGCCACCTCAACCTACGACGGCTCTGACGGTGTGCATGGCGCACTCTGATTGGACGTCGCCGTCCACGTAGCTTGCTGACTCGGCCCTCTATTTATTTCCCGAAGTGCTGTCTGGCTTGATCTCTCTGGTCCATTTGATACACGCTCGATCGAACGGCTCCCCGTCATCGTCCCCAATAGAATGATCCTGTGCCCGTCCACACTAAAAGCTTAAGATCTCAGCCTAGACTCAACTAAATCACTTGGGGTTTGATCCCATGGACTTGTCTAACTGAGAAAAACACATCTATATGGCTAATATTCCATGACATCAAGCTTAAATAATTGGAGAATCAAAATAAGCTCGGGCGAAGGAGAAGTTTTATACCTTTTCTCTGAGAAGGGAGGCTTCGATCAGAGGTGCTCGGCACGTTTGTTGCGGTCGAAGGAGGCTAGGGATTGAGTCCCTTGTCTTGGTGTAAGGTCTAGGTATGAATTTAACCAAGCTCGATTTCAGGTGTTGGTCTAGAGCTATGGTAGAGGCTCTGTGGAATAGGGATTTGATGGAGCTTTAGCTTCTTTCACTCTTGTGAAGTTGTGGGCACAAGAAATTGAAGTTTGGTGGAATGTGAAGGTGTATTGGGTTCTATCCTGGTTTCCGGCAGGGTTTCAAGCTCAAAATTGAGCTCCGGTAATGGGAATGGGTGAGGCAAAATGGTTGTAATGCACTGAGGGGATCTTAGGGAAGCTCTATGTGAAGTTTGGGGAGGCCTCTCTAATAAAATTTTAGCACACCTCCCATGGCCGTGGGAGGTGAGTTTTTTATAAAAATGGACATGGGGTGGCTCTCAGGGCATAAGTTTGGGTGCATTATGGTGCGTTGGTGGAGGGCAGATGAGCTCTTCAATTTAATTTGGATGAGCTGGTCTCTAGATTTGATTTGGGTGGGGTGCCATGGGGGTGGCTTTTCATTTTTGGATTTTCCGGCCACTAGGCTGGCCGGCCGGCCAGGGGGAGGTGCCTAAAAGCTCAGGGAACCCAGAGGAATCCATCACAGCAATTTAATGCAAATGTGCTTGGATTTGGCAAAGATATCTTAAGCATGTGCATTTTTGGAAATAAGATCCCTTAAGTTGGGGGACCTTTGGTACATGGCTTGATTTAGGTGCTTGCATGATGTTTGGACTGGTCACTAAGTCCAGCTAATGATTGTGGTGGAGTTAATTTGGTGGCTTTAGGGTGTTTAGGCCACATTTGGTGCATGGATCCAATTGGGTGCAAATGACCAAAACTTGGTTTGGGGTTAGTTTAGCCATGTCAATTGGCCCAATTTATTATTGCATTTAGTGTATATGATCATAAGGAACAACTTTGATGAAGGCTGGAAGTGGTTTTGAGTCTAATTGAAGGGTTAATTTGAAGGAGTTTTAAACTTTAATCTATTTGGTCATGTTGGGCTAGGCTTGGGTCTAGATTTGGTTATCCTTGGGCTAAGTTGAAATTGATAGTTGTAAATGGTCAATAGGGACTTCATGAAGAGTTTTCAACATGAATCGGATGCCAATTTGGAGGTTAAGGCAATCAATTGGGTGAAATTTGGGTACTTAGCCAAGGTGGGGCTAAATTTGGGGATTTTTGATTTAGGCCAAACTCAAATGGATTTAAAACTTCACCAAGGTCAATTTTTGGTTGATTATGATGTATAGGAATGTCATAAATATTTTACAACATTAATTGAGGCCAATTGACTAGGCTATGGGTTCAATTTAGTGAGATTAGGTCATATGGTCAAAATTGGGGCGTTGACCCAAATCAAAAATTGGGCTCAAATGATGAACCAATTGAGATCATATTTGGTTTAGTTTGGTTATATAAAAAGTTAATTTGAGTTAAGAATTGGAATTGTGGTCAATTGAGATCAAATTGGTGGACATTTGAGTTGGATTTGGGGAAATTTGGGTCTTTAAAGGGCAATTTGGGGGTTTTGGTTAAAGATGGTCAAATTGGCTAAATTGGAACATATGTTAGTTGAGAGAAATGAAATTAAAAATATTTAGGATTTATTTTGATTTTTTTGCAATTTTTAGAATTTTTGGGATTTTTAGCTATGGAAGGGTATTTTGGTAATTTGGGGTGTTTCAGGGGTAAATGGCCAAGATGAGTATTTTGGTAGATTTGAGCTACCAAACATCACCAATAAGTCATGGACCAATAGAAACCCCATTTTGGGTCCTCTACATAGTGGTCTTTGCCAAACCATAGCCATAGGGCTAGTAGGTTTAGGGGACCATCTACATGAGTATCCCAAAAGATCAAGGGACCTATGCTAGAAATTTGAGTTCTGGTTTGTGAGTGATTGTGGGTGCAGGTAAGTGTAGTGAGTGCCTTAGCTCCAGACCAACACCCAAGGTCAACGCTAAGGTCCAACAATCCTAAGGGTGACTCATCTTGAGTTTCCCCATAGTGACCTCACCTACTAAGTACTTAGAGGTTGAGACCAACATGTGGAACTTCAGGGTTAGTAAAGAAGATGGTAAAATTTCTAATGGTGTGGGTGCCTTTCCTAGTTTTCTAGGAATAGTCAACAGGAAAATTATTATGGCTAGACCCTAGGCTACTAAAGAGGAAAAACTAAACCTTAACAAAAAATGAGGTCAATAAATGGACCCCCAATAGGGGTGGTGTGCTAGGCAAGCACACCGCGCATATTGGCGTTGACCAACGAGATCAACAAAAACCAGTACAGAATCCTAAGTCAACAGACCCAAACGTACGTGTAGAGTTGTGTGTGTGATTTGATTCTGCCGGGGAATTAGCAAATGTGTGCTTAATTAGGTTGAGAAGTAGGGACTCTCGCTGGAGATCGGAGATAGAATTTTGAGTTATAAAATTTCAAAGATTTCCAAAGGATGGGAGTCAAAATGTAAGTGTTGACCCCGAGGTGGGAATTGAAATTCAAATATCAACTCAAAAAGAGAGAGAGTGAGAGAGAGAGTCGGAGTTTAAGGACCAACCTCGAATGTAATTAATCAGAAATGTAGGACTGATTCGGAAATGAGAATTGAAATGTAGGTCAATTCTCAAAAGAGAGCATCAAAATGTAAGGACCGACTTCAAATGTAATGAATCAGAAATGTAGGACTGATTCGGAAATGAGAATTAAAATGTAGGTCAATTCTCTAAAGAAAGTGTCGAAATGTAAGAACCGACCTTGAATGTAATGAATCAAAAATGTAGGATTGATTTGAAATATTGCGATAGGAGGGACTCCTAAAGCAACGCAGAATTGGAAATAAAATCCTTAAGCTCTAGAATATCATAGGTATTGATTTGAAAGATTGTGATAGGAGGGACTCCTAAAGCAACGCGGAATCGGATATAAAAGCCTCAACCTCTAGATTTGATTTGAAATATTGCAATAGGATGAGAACCTAAAACAACGTGGAATCAGATGTAGAATCCTTAACCTTTAGATATGATTTGAAATATTGCAATAGGAAGAGAACCTAAAGATACACGGTATCGGATGTGAAATCCTCAACCTTTAGAATTTGATTTGAAAGATTGCAATAGGATGAGCTCCTAAAGCAACATGGTATCAGATGTGAAATCTTCAACCTCTAGATTTGATTTGAAAGATTGTGATAGGATGAGCTCCTAAAGCAACGCGATATCGGATGTAGAATCCTCAACCTCTAGAATTTGATTTGAAATATTATAATAGGAAGAGAACCTAAAGCCACACGGTATTGGCTGTGAAATCCTCAACCTCTAGAATTTAATTTGAAAGATTGCAATAGGATGAGCTCGTAAAGCAACGCAGTATCGGATGTA
>NEWO01000091.1:1432073-1448077 GCA_003013225.1 Phalaenopsis aphrodite
TTTTCAACATTAATTGAGGCCAATTGACTAGGCTATGGGTTCAATTTGGTGAGATTAGGTCATATGGTCAAAATTGGGGCTTTAACCCAAATCAAAAATTGGGCTCAAATGATGGACCAATTGATCTTTGATTTGGTTTAGTTTGGTCATATCAAAAGTTAATTTGAGTTTAGGATTGCAATTGGGGTCAATTGAGATCAAATTGGTGGACATTTGAGTTGGATTTTGGGAAATTTGGTTCTTTAAAGGGCAATTTGGGGGTTTTGGTTAAAGATGGTCAAAGTGGCCAAATTGGGTCATGCAGTAGTTGAGAGAAATTAAATTAGTAATATTTGGGATTTTTTCGAATTTTCTAGGAATTTTTAGAATTTTTTGGATTTTGAGCTATGGAAGGGTATTTTGGTAATTTGGGGTTGTTTTAGGGGTAAAAGGCCAAGATGGGTATTTTGGTAGATTTGAGGTACCAAACATCACCAATAAGCCATGGACCAATGGAAACTCTATTTTGGGTCCTCTACATAGTGGTTTTAGTCAAACCATAGCCCCAGGGCTAGTAGGTTTAGGGGACCATCTACACGAGTATCTCAAAAGATCAAGGGACCTTGGCTAGAAATTTGAGTTCAGTTTGTCAGTGATTGTGGGTGCAGGTAAGTGTAGTGAGTGCCTTAGGTCCAGAAAAACACCCAAGTTTAACCCTAAGGTCCAGCAATCCTGAGGGTGACTCATCTTGAGTTTCCCCCATAGTGACTCCACCTACTAAGTACTTAGAGGTTGAGACCAACATGTGGAACTTCAGGTTGAGTAAAGAAGATGGTAGAATTTCTAATGGTGAGGGTGCCTTTCTAGTTTTCTAAGAATAGTCAACAGGAAAAGTCCTATGGCTAGACTATAGGCTACTAAAGAGGAAAAACTAAACCTTAACAAAAAATGAGGTCAACACTATTGAGTCAAGTCTGACGTGGTACCCTACAAATGTGGAAATGAGGGAGCAGCCCCGACAACCACAGATGGTCACCATGGCAGAATTAGACAAGATAATAAAAGTAAAGAAGAAATAATTTTAATTTTACAAGGAAATATAGGGAAATCTGACCAACATTATGGAGGATCTAAAGCTGTATACAAGGGTCTTCTCTGAAAGTGATGAAAGGAGAATTCTAGACTGCATATTCGACCAGAGCGACATAGGCTGAGCGAGGCTACTAATAGAAAAAACTTATTCAGAACAACAAAAATAGATATAAGGAAAAGGCAAGATAACCATCCAAAGTGGTGTTGCTACAATTACACCAAAGATAGGTAAGGGAACCCCCAATTATCTTAAGAAATGATGAGGTGGATCCTATGCCCTTTGAAATAAAGTGGATGATAAAAAGGATGGTCAGATAGGGTATACTACCCGCCGATTGCATTCCCAACAGCTGTATAATCAACATTTACGATGAAGGAGATTATATTCCGCCACACATAGATCATCATGATTTTGTCAGACCTTTCTTCATGGTTTCGTTCATGAGCAAGAATAATATTCTATTTGTAAAGGAAATTGATGTTATTGGCCTTAAGGAGTTTAGAGGATCTATTGAGATTTCACTACCGATGGGTTCAGTACTAGTTCTTAATAGAAATGGAGCAGACCTAGCCAAGCACTGCTTCCAGGGGTACGACACCGTAGAGTGTCTGTGACTTACAAAAGGATGGAAAATAACAAAATGCCATAAGGGTTTCAACCCGATCCAGAGCTAGAGGAGCTGCGCCCGTACGAGCTATGAGATGGTTGCACCTTTAAGCACACGTTAAAGGAATACTCGTCTTGGAGCATGGCTTAGTAGGTCAGCTTGATCAAAAGCTCATACCACGAAGGACAGATAGACAGTTTGTCACCTTTTGTGCTGCGTCACAGCAGTATATATGATAAGTATTTAACATATGATGTTTCAGATGTGTTCAATATATAATGCTTCAGATGTTTTCAACATGATTGTCTCTTTTGATGCTTTCAGCATGTATTTAGTCTGTAACACTAGTTTGAAGCAGATTAATGAAATTTATTTCAGATTAAATTCCATTTTGTGAGATTGATAAAGAGTCGAGGAACCATACACTGGTTTTGAATTATAATGAATAAAGAATAGTATAATGAAAGTTTAATATTAAAATTTGAATCTATTTTTGAAAATCAACCAACAAAAATTAAATTTTGAAAAGGTACTTTGATAATTAAATGTGATAAAGATAACAAGAAAATAAAATTTCTTGAGTTTATTTCTCTCGAGTTTGAGGTTTCTCACTTTGTGCTTGTGTAGCATGAATATTCTTCTCTATACCAGTTTCTTCACATTCCCATAGAGTTTTTCACTCCTCGAAAATCTCTTCAATCCTTCTATACTAATGTCAATCTTCACATGTTACATATCTTTCAACTTAACACTGTAAGTTCTCTACACTACGTCCACTTTATTCTTGGGGTTAGTACCGAGTTTCGATATTTTTTCTTGCTATCTCTTGGGTTGAATATGAGTCACAGTTCTTTGCTTCCCAACATAGCAGATATTTTCCTTGTCACCATTTGGGTAGGATATAAGTCCCAGTTCTTTCCTTCCTAGGGTGACAGATAGTTTTTCCCACTATCTCTTGAGATGGACGTGAGTCTCAGCGCTTTCCTCCCAAGTGTAGCAGATATTTCCCTTGTCACCATTTGGATTGGATATGAATCTTAGTGCTTTCTTTTCTAGAGTGACAAATATTTTTTCCCGCTACCTCTTGGGATGGATGTGAGTCCCGACACTTTCCACCCCAATGTAGCAGATATTTTCCTTGTCACCATTTGGTTTGGATATGAGTCCCAGTGCTTCCCTTCCTAGAGTAACATATATATTTTCCTGCTACCTCTTGTGTTGGATGTGAGTCCTAGCACTTTCCTCCCCAACATAGCAGATATTTCCCTTGTTACCATTTAGGTTTGATATGAGTCCTAGAGCTTTCATTCCTAGAGTGATAAATATATTTTCCTGCTAACCCTTGGGTGAAAGATAATTTTTCCCGCTTCCTCTTGTTAGATATGAGTCTCAATTCTTTCTTACCCAACATAGGAGATATTTTCCATGTCACCATTTGGGTTGGATATGAGTCCGAGTACTTCTTTTCCTAGTGTGATAGATATTTTTTCTCACTACCTCATAGGATGAATGTGAGTCCGAGAACTTTCTTACCCAATGTAGCAGATTTTTCCCTTCTCTCTATTAGAGTTGGATATGAGTCACATTGTTTTTATTTCTAATGTGACTAATATTTTTTTCCCGCTACCATTTGAGTTAGATATGAGTCTCAGTGCTTTCCTCCCTAACATAGTAGATATTTCCCTTGTCACCATTTGGTATGGATACGAGTCCCAGTGCTTTCCTTCCTAGTGTGAGAGATATATTTTCTTGCTACCTCTTGGGTTGGATATGAGTCCCAATGCTTTCTTTCACAACGTAGCAGATATTTCCCTTGTCAAAATTTAGGTAGGACATGAATATCAGTGCTTTACTTCCTAGTGTAACATATATTTTTTCCCACTACCTCTTGGGTTGGATGTATGTCGCAGTTCTTTCCTCCCCAATGTAGCATATATTTCTCTTGTCACCATTTGGGATGGATATGTGTCCCAGTGCTTTCCATCCTAGCACGACAAATATTTTTCTTGCTACCTTTTGGGATGGAAGTGAGTCTCATCACTTTCCTCCACAACATTGCAGATATTTCCCTTATCACCATAAGGGTTGGATATGCATCTCAGTGCTTTCCTTCCTAGGGTGAAAGATATTTTTTTCACTACCTCTTGTGATGGTTGTGAGTCACAGCACTTTCTTGGCCAACACAATAGATATTTCTCTTGTCACCATTAGGGTTGGATATGAGTCCCAGTGCTTTCCTTCCTAGCGTGACAGATATATTTTCTTGCTACCTCTTGGGCTGGATGTGATTCCCATATCTTTTCTCCCCAACTTAGCAGATATTTCCCTTATCACCATTTGGTTTGGATATGAGTCCCAGTGCTTCTCTTCCTAGAGTAACAGATATATTTTCATGCTACCTCTTGTGTTGGATGTGAGTCCCAGCACTTTCCTACCCAACATAGCAGATATTTCCTTTGTTACCATTTTGGTTTGATATGAGTCCTAGAGCTTTCATTCCTAGAGTGATAGATATATTTTCCTGCTAACCCTTGGGTTTGATGTGAGTCCCAATGCTTTTCTCCTTAACGTAGAAGACATTTACTTTGTTACCCCTTCTATTGGATGCAAGTCCAAAAGCTTTCCTCCTTATTGAGACACAAATCTTTGAGATAAGTACAAGGCCACTTTAAATGGACTTATTCTCATATATCTGTACTTTCGGGTTAGGCTTAGAAGTCCTATTCACATCTCCACCTTCGGGGTAAGCTTAGACGTCCTACTCCCATCTCCTCCTTTAGGGCAGGCTTAAATATCCTATTCTCATCCTCAACTTTAGGGTAGTCTTTGACATCTTATTCCCATCCTTATCTTTGGGGTAGGTTTAGACATCCTATTCCCATCCTCACATTTTGTGTAGGCTTTGATGTCTTATTCTCATCCTTACATTCAAGGTAGGCTTTGACACCCTATTCCCTTCTCTGCAATTGTGTTTTCCACCCAATCTAGTTTCCTCACACATAATTTCATCTCCTTGAAGTTTTAAATTGAAATCCAAACTAAATCTCTAGGATATTCAATTCAAATCGAGTTGTTGCTGGGTCTATCGGTATGTCCAATGACTATCCCCAAAATCTCATTTCTTTCTCTCGGTTAGAATCTCTATTATTCCGTAGCAGAAATTACTTTCACTTAATTTTGCTCTTCGTAGTATGTGTTGGTGTTTTTCATCTCGTAAGTCAACACCAATGCTTGCAATGAGCTCGCCCAGCACACCACACCTATTGGGGTCCATTTGTTGACCTCACTTTTGGTTGAGGTCTAGTTTCCTCTTTGATAGCCTAGGGTCTAGCAATAGGACTTTCCTGTTACTATTCCTAGAGGACTAGAAAAGGAACCCTCATCATTTGAAATTCTAAACTCTTCTTTGCTCAACTTGAAATTCCACATATTGGTCATAACCTCTAGCAATTAGTAGGCGGGGTCAATGTGGGGGAGCTCAGGGTGAGTCCCCATAGGATTGCTTGGCATTAGGATGGAACTTGGTTGTTGGTCTTGAGCTTTTGCATACATTATCACTCACCTGTACTTTATATGCCACTCACAACCCCAAACACAAACTTGTTAACTTTGATCCCTTGATTTTTTGGGAGACTCATGTAGATGGTCCCCTAGACCTAAGCTAGAGTTTAGATAAGACCAATAGATAGGAGACCCAAATGATGATTACATTTATCTATGGCTTAAATAAGGTGGTCGGTACCTCACTTTCTCCAAAATACCAAACTTAGTCTTTTGCCCTTCTAGGTTTACTAGTTTACCAAAACAACCAAGGAAGACGCTACATAGCTTAAATGTTGTGGTGCTCTTTCATTTAAACTATGAAAAAATTGGGGTTAGTTTGATTTCATATTTTTCTAAAAACTATATATATATATATATATATATATATATATATATATATATATACACACACACACATATGTAAATAAAAATGTCACCCCGAAGTGGGCGACGAGATTTTGATTTCTGCGACCGACAACTTACACATAATGACCCTCTAAAAATAGTGCCAACAATGGGAAAAATTTTCAAGGAAGACGCTACATGGGATCCAAACAGCTTTGACATATGCTTCTGTTCAGAGTTCGAGACCTGTTAGGCCGACACTATCAATTAAAATTGAAGAAACACCTTATGAGGAGAAGATAGAGAGGACTACAAAGGAGAGGGAGACTGAAGACTTGAAGAATAAATTAGGGCCTACTTTTCATAGGATGTTTGTTTCTAATTTGAGGGAGACATTTCTCAAACCTCTTACTATGTATGATTATTTGTTTACCCCTGTGGGATACAATAATGAGAACTGTTCTGATGTTGGCTATGTTTTTACCATTCAAGCAACAACATAACTAATGACAACAAACATAATTTGGACCTTGTTTTCAATTCTAATAGTAATTCTCAAATGTACAAAACCTCAGCAGTTATGATAATGAGGGTATCAATGAAGAAGGTTACGACAACTCCAAAAGTGACGCACTCCTTTGCAAATTCTGGAGGCAACCTATTGAAATCAAACTTGAACCCTCTGACTCTGAAATGACTCTAGAAGAGCCAGTTGTTCCAGCACAAGGGAATAGACCTGCAGATTCAATACAAAATTTGGAAGAGATAATGGAGATCAACCTAATAATCAGAAAAGTTTTTCCTCCAAGAATAGGTCCGAAAGAAAATGCAAAGCAGTGATCACTCAAGGAGGGCTGACTCCACCAGTAAACAAAAGTGGTAACTCCTTGAAAGAACTCAGAAAATTTGTAACAATAAGGTTGAGCACAATGTGTCAGCCCATATTTGGAAGTTGCTCGCAAAACTAAGCATCTATGATGCTCTGATCCTGCCAAAGGAGATGAAGGAAACTCTGCTTATAGCCTTGCTCAATCAAGAGATTTTATTAGCTTGTTTGACCAATAACTCCTTGGATGAGGTCTACTCATTAAGAGAACAGTACATTGTTACCTTCGCGAAAAATGATTTGTTGCTCGATACAACAGACCATAATCGACCTCTGACATTTCAGTCACCATTGGAAAATTTTCATTCTCCAGAGTGTTAATCGATTCAGGAGCATCCTTAAATGTGAAGAATCTTCACACTTAAGCCTACTTGAAAATTAATGCCCGAGACCTCAAAATGGATAGGATGATATTAAGAGACTTCAAACAAAGCAGAGAGAGAGATCAAAAGACAAGCACCAAGAAGAATGCAACTAGAGATTGAGCAACAGGTCATAATAGAAGTAAAAAAATTAATAGACGCTAAGTTTGTCCATAAAGAATAGTAGCCCACCTGGTTGACCAATTTGGTGCTACTTACAAAGAAGAATGTTTAGATTCAAGTGTGCGTGGACTTTAGAGATTTGAAAAAAGCATGTTTGAAGGATGAATTCTTGCTTCCGATTCCAGAGTTGATGATTGATATTTCATTAACCCATGAGATTTTCTCTTTTACGGATGGGCCACCTGGATAGAACAAGATTAAGATGGCACTGGAAGATTAGAAGTACACAACCTTCAGAACACTGATTGGAGTGTATTAATATACATTAATTCCATCCATGTTCAAGAAAGCCAGTGCAACTTATAAGTGAGCAATTACATAGATCTTTGATGATCTCATCCATAATCAAGTTGAATGCTATATGAATGATTTGATCATCAAGAGAAAATTGAAAGTCTATCACTTGTACAATTGAGAATTATTTTTTGAGCAGATACAACAATTTAACTATAAGATGATTCCCTTAAAGTGTGCCTTTAGTGTTACCTCAGGAAAATTATTAGAGTTTTTTGTCCGACACTGCAGAGTTGAAACTGATCCGGAAAAGAATAAATCCATCTTAGAAATGCCATCCCCTAAGAACTTGAAGCAATTTTAATCATTTTAAGGGAAGTTAGTGTATCTCATATGCTTTATTTCAATTTTTTTAATTAGGTGTTAGCCTTTTTCTGCACTGGTCAAGAAGGATGCCAAATTTACTTGGGATCACAAATGTCAACGTGCCTTTAAGGAAATTAAGCAGTATTTGATGGCGTCTTCTGTCTTAGCAGCCCTTATCTCAGATAGACTATTAATAATTTATACCATGAAATTAGATGATTCCCTCGGAACCCTACTAGCCCAGGTTAATGATAACAGTAAAGAAAATGCTCTCTACTACTTGAGCCATCATCTAGTTTAAACGAAAGTAAAATATCCTCCTACTGAGAAGCATTATTTGACATTGATCTTTGTCACCCATAAGCTCAGGCATTTCATGCTTTCTCATAAGGTCAACCTGATTTCAAAGTTTAATCCTCTGCAATACTTAATGACTCGACCGACACTTTCTCATAGGTTAGCTAGGTGGTCAATGATATTATCGCCGTTTTATATAAATTTCATTCTTCTTGGGGTAGTAAAGAGACAATTTTTATGACATTTCCTTGCAGTGCGCCCTTTACTGACAGAGTATCCTCGCAATGACGAGTTACCAGATGAAAAAGTAATGAATTTAGAAAACCTTGGTACTCAATGTTGTCAGATGTACATTGATGAAGCTTTGTTAGCATAGAAGGATAAAGAAACAGAGATGATTGTGCCCAACAAAGCAGATATTGGACTAATCTTCATTACATCAGAACAAAGAATGTTGAGGTACTCCTTCCACCTTACAGAGCTGTGTACAAATAACGAAGTAGAATTTGAGGCCCTCAAAACTGAACTAGAGTTAGCCATTTCGATGGGGATGACTAACATCAGTACTACGGTGACTCACAATTGATTATACAATAAGTCGTCGGACAGTACAAAATTTTGAAACACAAGCTCGAGCAGTATTTTCAGTTAATGATGAAGCTACTGGAGTAGATTCCTAATGTGACACTATATAAGATTCCTAGAGGAGAGAACACCCTTGTAGATGCTTTTTTCTGACTTGCAAGAGAATTTTCATGTTTGTAGGAGGATTATGTTTAGTTAACGGTACAGAGAAACCAGGTCTTTTCATAGATCAACATAGATACTTTGCACGGATTGGGAAATGAAAGAACTGTGGAAGTTGTTGTAAAAACTACACAAGATTGGCTTCAGCTATTATAGTATATTTATAAATAGGAAAGCTACCAGATGGTAAGTTAGTTTTGCATCAGATCAAGATAAAAGCTTTGTCTTACTCCCTAATAATGATGTCTTGTACTGGAGGTTGTTTGATCTGATGTGGTTGAGATGTCTGAATGAGTTTGAGGCTCGAGAAATTATCAAGGAGATTCATGTTGGACTTTGTGGCTCTCAACATTTAGACTCAATGATTAAAATGAAGATTAAGAGGTAGGGATATTATTGGTATGCAATGATGACCGACTGCATGAAGATCGTCAAGAGTTGTCACCAATGTCAAGTGCACGGGTAGTTCTACACCAACCTCCTAATGTGCTGCATCCAACTATCGCATCGTGGCCATTCTAGTGTTGGGGCACATATCGTGGGTCTAATAAACACCCATCTTTTAAAGACACTAATTCATACTCATAGGTACCCATTATTTTTCAAAATGGGCAGAGGCAGTACCGCTCAGAGAGGTGAAGACATACCATGTTCTGTAGTTCTTCAAAAATCAAGTTGTCTATCGTTTCAAAGCACCATACAAAATCATTTCAGATAATTGGTATGCATTCAAGATTACAAAGATTAAAAGTTTTTTCAAAAGACATGGGATAAATTAGTGTTACTCGATAATTTATTACCTAAGAGAAAATGACTTGGTCGAGGCTTTTAATAAAACTCTGATCCAAATCTTAATGAAAACTTTCGATGAAAATAAAAGGAATTGACACGAGTAGTTTTTAGAAGCCTTATGGGCCTATAAAATGATGTTCAGAACTCCCACACAGTCTACACCTTACGCTCTTGTGTTTTGGTCTGAGGCTGTACTTTCACTGGAAATCTAACTTCTGTCTCTCAGGGCTATCATCGTTACCAAGATCACTACTGAAGAAATTTCCAAATCATGATTAGAAGAACTGGACAGCGTGGAAGTAAAGTGAATACCAACACAAAAAATTTGGAGCTATTTCAAGCTAAGATTATCTAGAGCCATGATAAACTGGTCCGCCTATGGCCTTTGAAGGTTGGTGATTTAGTGCTTATTTAAAGAAGGCCGATTATTGCACACCACAAGATAGGGGGTAAATTTAAACCAAATTAGGAAGGACCATTCATGGTTAAGAAAGTCTACGTTAGAGGCACCTAGAAACTTGTTGATTTTCATGGAGAATGATCTATGCTTCCTATTAAGGGATGATACTAGAAAAAAGTATTACTCAACGTGATGTTTTAAAGAACAAGCTTTTGAAATAGATTTTTTTTTCTTAGAAGCACTGGCATAGTAATTGTGTTTAAATAGGTTTGAACCCAAAATTAATGAAAATTCCTAAATGAAAAGGTAATTTTTTAAGTAATAAAATTCAGGCATATAAAAGAAATATATTTCCTTCTCTTAATGAAAACAATAAATCTTAAGCATGTAAATTAAGTAAATTCACTAATAATTAAACTTTTATTGTTCTTATTCTTCTAGGTTTGGCCCAAGATTTTTTTCTTGTTCTTGTAGGGAGATGTCAAATGGAAGGCTAATCCTTACCTTTAAAGATGGTGTCTGTCTTGCTCTAAATAAAGAGAAAATTGAAGAAGGAGTTCTGATCGAGTTTGAATTGATCTTTGCATAGGTAGGGTTGAAATACAAATAAAAGGTCTTGAGTACCATGGACATGAAAGAGCTTTGTGACAGCAAGATAATGGTGAAATTAAAGAACAAGGGAAAGCAGATTGCAACAAGAAAGATGAAATTTGAAGGAGCTGGTGAGGCCAAGGAAAGTGACAACCAGAATGCTGAGAATAAGAAAATGAAGTCCATGGTGATAACTTTAGGAGGTGAGCTCATCAGCATTTTTCCTAATAACATTCGTGTTGAAGAAGAGCAACTCTCTCTGCAACTTAAAGACGAAATCACAATCTCCGCATCTATAAGATGTTGACTAAATTAACAAAAGAGCATAACAAGTATAGGGTCATTACAGACAGTACAACCACTTTGGTTAGGGAAGCATGATAGTTATCGCAGTGTGAATTGTTCTTGAGGTGAGGGAACAACCCACCAATGTTGAGCCGTATATACTACATTTTGTTACTAGACCCCAAAAATTGTAGATTAATCTAGAAAATTAATTGGAAAGAATCAAGAAGGTGAAGAAGCAGGATTTTGAGTACTTCAAGAAGATACAAGGAAGATATGTCAACATCCTAGATAGCTTAGAGTTATATAAGAATGTGTTCTCCAAGTACAAACAGAAGTACATTGTGGAATGTGTGTTCCATCTTAGGGATTTGAGTCATGCATGCTGGTTAAGGATGAAGACTTATTCGAAGCCTTGAAAGTCAATGTAGGGCACAAGAAGGATTACAATACATTGTGGTTTCTGCTACACATCTACAAAGGAAAATAAAGGAAAATAACCATAAATACTTTACCACATTGAGTTTGATATAATGTCGGGACCATAAAATGGATCATCAAGCAAATGATGGCTAACAGGTGTTTCCCACCAATTGTGTACCGCATAGTTGCATCATCAACATGTACGAAGGTGGCGACAACATCCCACCCACATAGATCATGGCGACTCAATGAGACTTTTTTTTACTGTGTCATTCATTAGCCAATGTAGTATAATGTTTGAGACGGGCCTCCGAATAGTTGGCCCGAGAGAATTCCGAGGGCCGGTAGAAATACCTCTACCATTAGGTTCAGTTTTGATACTGAAAAGAAACGATGCAGACGTGGCCAAGCATTGCATTATAGGAGTTCCCCATAAAAAAAAACTCTCGATCACTTTTTGAAGAATGAGCAAATAAAAGATATCATTCAAGTACATGCCAGATCCATATCTTGAAAGCCTACTGCCTCTAGAGTTGTAAACTACATAAAGATAACACCTGTAATGCACATCTATGCAAAATTCTACTTTCGACGGTAGCTTAGAAGGTGATGTTCTTACTTACGTAGTTTACTGGAGAGAACTGAATGAAAAGAAATGGTGGAAATTTCAGGAAACGACATGAAGATTTAGAGGATATCCATTCAAAGTTAAGATGTCTGAGTATGTGATACACCTAAAATATATAGTGTTCTTATACACATTTTTATACCTAATTTTTTAGATTACACTTTAGAGAAAGGGATTTGTGTGTTTTTCTTTTAGGTAAAGTCAAATGGATGAAAAATGCTAAAAGGTGTGAAAAAGGGTCAAATTTGGAGCTAAAATGAGGAAATGTGAAGAAATGAACTAGGGCTCCTAAGCACCCAGGATTGGCGCATAAGTGTCAGAGGGTCACGCCTAAGCGCTAGGCACCCCACTCTTAAGTGATAGAAGTATTTATTTGATAATTCATTGAATTGAGACAAATTTTTGAAGAGGTGTTTGAAGCAAAGTTGGAGAAAATGTCGGAAATATTCTATGGATACGAAAATTCATTCAATTGGCTTTTGAGAAGGCAATTTCTAGAAGATTTATTGAATGGAGACACATTTTGAAGGGACACCAAGGCACCTTTTAGATTTTTATTAAAGAAAACTTGAATCATCAAGAGAAGAGGCCAACCAGCCATCAGATTTTACACCCATCATCCATCCAATTAACTGTCACCACCGCCGCCCATTGCCGTCGCCGAACACATTCTTTTTCTTTTGAGTGTTAGTTTATATTCTGAGTAGAGGAAGAGAATTCAAAGGAACTTCAAGATATTTGATGGAGAGAATTTGAGATAATTGTTTGTCCTTGTGACTACACTTAGTTTTAATCAAGATTTCTTTATTATGTGCATGATTTCTACTTTTAAACCCATGTATGGTTGTGTTTTCTCCATGGATTCTGAGTATTTTTCTTTATCTTTTTTCCTTAAAATGATATGTGATTAAGTATTTAAAGGACGTTCTGTGAAGTATTAGACTTCAATGTTGGAAGAAGTTGTGATGATTTGAAACCTTGCACATCATTTACTTCTTGATTTGACCAATTAAGATGTTAATGCCTGTTGTGAGAATATGTAAGATCAGAGATAGTATTGTCTCATTCAATAAATGGATAGAATCACATAGTAATTTCATGAATGAGATGTACTTTGTAGGGTTGAGTGCAAATAAATAGGGAAATAAACATGTCAAGGGTGTATAATTAGATGACTTTAGAGTGACAGACTAAAGCCCCCAATTTGATTTATAATTTTAGGTTTTGAAACGAGATGTTAGCCCCCAGTTGTAGGGAGAAGTGGGAACTCTAGAGTGAGAGCTATTATCTTCCTTATCTATTTGTTCTTCAAGACTACTCAAACTATAGATTAGCTAATGTTATTTATAGCATCTCTATTAAGGGAAAAGAATATTATTGCTCCTATTTGGCACAACACATTTAACATACTTCCACGATAAGATTTTTATACTTATTACTGATTCATGATAAGGAAAAGATATTTTATTTATATATTATTCATCTTGGAAATATTTAGTTAGGTTGATTAGTTGTTTACTTTATTTTCATAAATTAAAAATTACAAAAATAATCGAATTTTC
This sequence comes from Phalaenopsis aphrodite, assembly GCA_003013225.1. Lineage (NCBI taxonomy): Eukaryota > Viridiplantae > Streptophyta > Magnoliopsida > Asparagales > Orchidaceae > Phalaenopsis > Phalaenopsis aphrodite. The sequence continues at coordinate 1,445,397 of NEWO01000091.1, forward strand.
ATTCCTATTATAACCTCTTAAGTTTAGGTAAAATATTTTACGAAGTAGATTTTTGAGATCTAAAATTTCTAATTTTCTAAAGTTCATATTGTTAATCTCTCTGCTTATTTGGGGCTTAATCAAAAAGTCCTATATACATATACTTGTGTAGTATCCCATAATTAAAAATTATAATTGCATTCTTATTTGTTTGCTAGTGGAAAACTTACTTACCTTTTGCTTTAGACCAATTTTTGGATTTGTGCCAAATTAAGAATAACTATTAAGGAAATTATAGAACGTCAGGATTAGTATGCTTTTCAAGGAATCATGTCAGAAAAAATTTTGGTGCATGCCTATGTATGGAGTCACATGATGTACCTTTTTAGCTATTGAATGGAAGTGACCATGTCGTGATTTACCTTTAGTTTTTGTGCATTTGATTGTGAATGCAACTAAATTAAGCTTGACTTGATTTAAAGAATGTTAAACAAAGAACGATAGAAACATAATGATAAGCAAAATAACAATAAAAAGAAATTCAAAAGATTCAAACAAGAAATGAAACAAAAATACAAGAACAACAACAATATAAAAACTTTAAAAAAATTCTCTCAAATTTTGAACTCTTACAAAATCTCAAAAATTTTCCACGATCTTCACAAATCATAATCTTAAACAATTCATTTCCCCCACGATTCTCTACATACTTTCACTGCATCTTTAGAATCTTTCCTCCTTTCCTAAGTTGGAAGACAGGTCTTCAAACCTTCCCTCTCAAACCAAATTGAATTACTGAGATCAGTACCCAACTTCTGATTCTCATCTTTTCAAGAAAGGTATAAGACCACCTTAAATGGAGTAAGGCATCCTGGTCTCATCCTTTTAAGGTCGGTACTCAAATTTTGATTTACATTTGAGGGTTGGTAATTAAATTCAATTCCCATCCAGGGATCTGTACCCAAATACTGATTCTCATTATTTTGAGATAGGTATAAGACCACCTTAAATGGAGTACGACATCCTATTCTCACCTTTTTGGGGTTTGTACTCAAATTTCAATTCTCATCATAGGATCAGTACCCAAATTATGATTCACCTCTTTTGAAGATAGGTATAAGACAACCTTAAGTGGAGTAAGGCATCCTATTCTCACCTTTCTGAGGTCACTGCAAGAATTCCAATTCTCATTCCTGGATTAGTACCCAAATTTGGATTCCCATCTCTTCAGGATAGGTATAATTCCACCTTAAATGGATTAAGGCATCTTATTCTCATCCTTTTAAGGTTGGTACTCAAAATCTATTTTCATTTCTAGATTGGTAGTCAAAATATAATTCTCATCTTACCGAGATAGGTATAAGACCACCTTAAATTGAGTAAGACATCCTATTTTGATCTCAACACCACTTGTCACCTCTTACGTTGGATGTGAGTCCCCGTGCTTTCCTTCCTAATGTGGCATTCCCCATCCTTCTGCTATCTCTTAGGTTAGATGTGTGTCTCTGTGCTTTCTTTCCTCATGTGGTACACTACCCCTTGTCGACGTTATTTCAGCTTGGTTTGTGGGGTTGCCCGTAAGAAGCTGTCGGTCGCCGGAATCGAAATCCCGCCACACACTTCGGAAGGATGTTGAAGTATGAAATCAATCTGACCGCATATTTTATAGTTTAAAATGAAAGAGCACTGTACCTCAAATCTTATATCTATCCCGAAGGATAAACACAAGTCTTGAGGATGAGGCTGGATCAAATAAACTAAGGAAAATATGATGTTTGTTTGGTCTGCGAAACCTTTGTCTTTGCCGACAAGTCCCCCTATTTAATATAAAGGATTAAATAGGGTTTATATTAAGCTGGTTTCGGACATGCTTCCTATAAGGGCAGGTCCGTATAGTTAATTACATCTTAAATGACCAAAGCCATCTAAGAAGACTCTCAATAAAAATCAAGAAAAATTATCTTCAAGGAACTTCAAAGGGTAGGACTCTTCAATGAAATCAGATGTAGAGGTGCGAAAGGGGATTGGTCAAAATTTTGAACATTTTATTGTAGAATCCGAATGACAAAGAACTAAGGGATTTCATGGATCCAGAGGCGAACCTCGGTGACTTCCCAAGCTATCCTAATGTTTGGCTTCAGTTTTGAGGAGAAATATTTAGGTGTTTCATCCTGTCAATTTTATTAGTTAGGGCTTACATTTTTGTGAAATGATCACACAAATAACCTAGAAGATGTGAGGATTTAGGTCATGACAAACGACAACCTCGAAATCCTAAAATGAGTTAGGGCTTATATTGTATAGCAGGGCTATGCAAAGGCCTAAAGATAAGATGGGGATTTACATTGCATAAGCAAGCGACCTCGAAGTCCTATGACTTTGTTGTTTAAGTCTAAGGATGGAAGGTTGGTTTAGCCGGGGAAGACAAGTTTTGCAGTTGAAGACAGTGAGTTTGAGTTATCTAGTGTGTCAAGTTATAATATCAAATCAGGTGGCCCTATTTTATAGTGGGCATATTAAAGTTGATCAGAGCGACACCGGTTAGGATCTTATGGTTCCCTTGTTCCGACGTCACTATTTTCTATTGGATTCACTTAGTTCAAATGAACTTATTAAACCTAACTTAATGAGTTCCATAATTTCATTTAAACTGTGGGAAGCCTCGTTAGCAACCGTAGGTTACCTCCTCTGAGGGATTCCCG
>NEWO01000091.1:1494008-1520817 GCA_003013225.1 Phalaenopsis aphrodite
GGACAGGCGTAGCCAGAGTCTTAAGTTGAATATTTTAATATTTCTCCTTGTTGTTGTACTTGTATTTGTACTTTTTTTAGTTATCCTGGTACTCATTAAGGTGTGAGAACTGTATGGTATCTTTTAGAACTGATCTGTGATTATCGTATGTTTCTGCACTATATGTTTCTTTTCCAACAATAAGCTATTCTGAATAAGCTGCCCCAAACAGTTTTGATTCAAACAGGGGCAAGAATGTCATTTAACCACCAATAAGTTGGTCTGAATAAGCTGCCCCAAACAGCAAGCCAGATTATTCTGATAATCTGCAGATTATCAGATTATCAGAATAATCTGCTTATCAGCAGATTATAAATAATCCACAGCTGCGCCAAACAGACCCTAAGGGATTAATTTTTCTTTTAATAAATTTAAGACATTCAAACATTCATCATTAAAATGAAAATTAGCATCTTTTTCCAAAAGATGACATAAAGGCTTGGAAATTTTTGAAAAATCTTTGATATAACTTCTATAGAAACCAGCATGTCCTTGAAAACTTCTTATTCCCCTCACATTCGTAGGAGGTATTGATTCAACAATAACTTGAATTTTTATTGGATCTACTTCCATGCCTTTCTAAGATGTTTAAAGCCCTGACACAATTCCTTCTACAACCATAAATTGGTATTTATCCTAAATAAAAATAAATTTTGTGTATTTACAAAATTTAAGAAATCTTGTTAAATGATATAAATATGAATTTAAGAAAATTTCAAAAAACTCAAAAATCATCCTTAAAAAATTCCAATTCCTTTCTCAATTAAATTACACAAAATTGACATAAGATATCTTTGAAAAGTTGCAGGTGCATTACTAATCCAAATGACATTCTTCTAAAAGCAAAAGTTTCTTCTGAATTAGTAAAGTTGTTTTCTTTTAATCCTCAAGAGAAATAGGTATTTTGTGTTATCCATAATATCCATCCAAAAAGTAAAAATAACGATGCTCAGCTAGTCTATCCAATATTTTATCCATAAAAAGTAAAAGAAGGTGAACTTTCCTAGTGACAATATTTAATTTTCTATAATTAAAACAAATTTGCCATCTAGTGACTTATGTTATTGGAATTATATCATTCCTTTCATTAACAACTACATTCACTCCTCCCTTCTTAGGAACACAATGAATACGACTAACCCAAGAACTGTTTGAAATCAGATAAATAATCACTTTATCGAACCACTTTAAAATTTCTTTCTTAATAGCCTCTTTCATTATAGGATTTAATCTCCTTCATTGATCAGCCCTAGGCTTATAACTATCTTGCATCAAAATTCAATTCATACAAATAAAGGACTAATTCCTTTAATATCATCTAATGTCCATCCAAAGGCTTTTTTATGATTCTTCAACGTATCCAATAATTCTTCTTTTTGTTCTATTATTAAAACTCAAGATATAATAAGTGGTAATGTACATGAGTTCCCCAAAAATATGTACTTTAAATGAGTAGGTAGAACCTTCATTTGTAGTTCAGGAGAACTTTCAATAGATGGAACCAGAGGTATACTATTCGTAGAAGTATTTAAAATTTCAAAATATTCCTAAACATAATTTAAATCCTTAGCAATCATCTTGTTTGATTCATCCTTAAAATCACTTTTAGTTTTAGCTTCCTATTTTTTTATTCCAAAATGACTTCATTTTTTTGATCTGTATGACTTCACATCAGTAGTGAAAATGATTAACAATCATATAATCAATGATGTCCATTCTATAACATTTTCCATTTGAATACTTTAGTGTTTTAAGCACTTTAAATGCAACATCCTAATCATTTACTCTCATGGATAATTCTCATTTTCTTACATCTATCATTGCACGTCCGATAGCAAGGAAAGATCTCCCTAAAATAATAAATTTATTTATCTTCCTCCACATCTCACACAATGAAATCAATAGAGAGGATAAATTTATCCACTTTAACAAACACATCTATAACCCTTTTATAATAGGTGTAGATCGAACAGCTAACTGCAAGGTTACATTAGTGGGAAATATTTTTCCTAAACTTAACATTTTAAATAGAGATAATGTCATAAGTTAATCCTCGCTCCTAAATAACATTAAGCTTTATCATAAACAATTTTTCTAATTTCACAAGGTATTGTAAAGCTACCAGGATCTTTGAGTTGTTAAGGAAACTTTTTCTAAAGTATTGCACGATATTCCTCATTAAGTGCAACTTTCTCATATTCTTCAAACTTTCTCTTTTTATTTAATACTTCTTTCATAAATTTGGCATAACTTGACATCTATTCCAAAGCTTCTACAAAAGAGATATTAATTGTAAGCTTCTAAAAAATATTAAAAATTACTAATCTAATGTCTACTATCTAAGTCTTTGAGGAAAAGGTTGTGGTGGTTGGTAAACCTAAAATATATAGTCATTTGGACACATTTTTATGCCTATTTTTGAGATATTGCTCTTTAATGAAAGGTATTTGTGTTTTTTTTATTTCAAGTACAATAAAAGGATAAAAAATGGTAAAAGGTGAAAAAGAATCAAATTTGGAGCAAAAATGAACTAAGGTGCCTAATTGCCCAGAACTGGCACTTACACACTAGTTATACAAAGATAGTCACGCCAAAGGGCCAGGTATCCCATGCTTAAGCGACAAAAGTAGTTATTTTATTATTCATCAAATTTGGACAATTTATTGAAGAGGTGCTTGAAGAAAACCTTGGTAAAAATGTGGGAAATATTTTATGGAAATAAAAATTTATTCACTTAGCTTTTGAAAGGAGGCAACTTCTAGAAGATTCATTGAATGGAGAAAAAATTTGAAGAAAAACAAAGACACCTCTTGGATTTTTATTAAAGAAGACTTGGATCATCAAATGAAGAGGCTAATCCACAACCAATCTCCAATCATCCAACCAAGTAACCACCGTCGCCGCGGCCCATCGCTGTCACCACCGACTACCTTTTATTTTATTTTGAGTTTTAGTTTTTATTGTGAGTAAAGGAAGAGAATTCAAAGGACCTTCAAGATATTTGGTAGAGTGAAATTGAGATAAGTGTTTATCTTTGTGACTACATTTGGTTTTAATTTAGATTTCTTGTTTATGTGCATGATTTCTACATTTAAACGCAAGTATAGTTGTGTTTTCTCCATGGATTCTAAGTAGTTTTATTTATCTTTTTCCTTAAAATAATAAGTGATTAAGTATTTAAAAAAAGTTTTTGAAGTATTAGAATTTAATGTTGGAAGAAGTTGTGATGATTTTAAACCTTATACTTCATTTACTTCTTGATTTGGCCAATTAAGATGTTAATACCTTTTGTGAGAACATGTTAGATCCAAGATGATAATGTTTAAGTCAACAAATAGTAAGAATCACATTTGATTTCATGGATGAGATTATAGTTCATGGGGTTGAGTGCAAATAACTAGGGAAATAAAATTTGAAGGGTGTAGAATTAGAGGACGTTAGAGTGACAGGCTAAAGCCCCACTTTGATTTATAGTTTTAGGTTCTGATACAAGATGCTAGCCCCCATATGGCGGAAAAAGATGGAATTCTACTGTGAAAGATAGTATCTTCCCTACCAAATCGGTCTTCAAAACTATTCAAATTATAGATTAGTCAATGTTCTTTATAACATCTCTGAGAATGGTGAAGCATATTATTGCTCCTATTTGGCACAACACGATTAGAATACTTCCATAACAAAATTTCTATACTTGTTACTGATTCATGTTAAGGAAAAATACATTTTATTTGTATTGCCTTCATCTTGCAAGTATTTAGTTAAGTTAATTAATTGCTTACTTTGTTTTAAATTATAAAAATTTAAAAAAGAAATCGAATTCTCATTCCTATTTTAGCATCTAGAGTTTAGGTGACAATATTTTGCTAAGTAAAATTTTGTTATCTAATTTCTTTGTTTGGTAATGTTTCTAGTTGTTATTTATCCCTGTGGGTTTGATATTCGGTGCTTAATAAAAAATTTCTAAATTACTTGATAATGATACATATACTTATGTAGTATTTCATCTTTAGATTTTATAACTTTATTCTTATTTGCTTCATAGTGAAAAATTTACCTAACTTTTGCTTGAGATCAAGTTTTTGGCTTTATTGCAAAACAAGAATCTTTATTAAAGTAAATTAAGCATATAATTACATACATCGCATTTAACATATATATAGAACATCATGATCAAGTTTTTAATGTCGTTGTCGGGGATATTTATAAAGAAATTTAATGAAATGTTTTAGAAAGAAAAATTTCTACTCTTATAAAGTCTTATCTAAACTTCAAGATTTATTATAGGAATATTGTAGTGTTGCTTTTATATAAAGTTCTATTTTGTCTGTTTTATTTTTTATGTTTTATGTTTTATTTTATGTATTTTCTTGTAATGTATGCATAGTTCAGGTTCCAAAAGTCTTGTGCCTTACAATTATGAACTATAAAGAACTATTAGAAAAATTAAAAAATTAAAAATTACTGAAAAAATTCCAAACTTTCAAGAAATGACAAATCAAAATAATCAAAATGATGAAGTGTTTAGACATTTAAGAGTTATGCCAACCCTACAGTGGATGAACCTCATTGTAGTATTCAAAAACCACTGTAGTGGCTAATTCATTTGAACTTAAACATTTTATTATCCAAATGGTATCAAATAAACAATTTGGGGAAGCACCAATTGAAGATCTAAATTTACATCTTGTCAATTTTCTAGAATTGTGTTTTACATTTAAAAATGATGGTGTATCAGATGATGCTATAAAACTTAGATTATTTCCTTTCTCACTGAGCTATAAGGCTAAGATATGGTTACTTTTGTTATCACTTGAATCTATCAAAACTTGGGGTGATTTAGCATAGAAATTCCTTGCTAATTATTTTTCACCAACTAAAACTGTAAAGTTTAGAAATGATATTACATCTTTTTGTCAGTTTAAAGAGAATCTATTAATGAAGAATGAGAATGATTTAAAGAACTCTTAAGAAAGTGTCCACACCATGTTATACCAAATTGATTAATAATTCATTTATGATGGTGTAGCTCTATATCTTGGATCTATTATTGATGTCATTGTTGGTGGTTCATTGATGTTAAAACTATTTCATGATGCTCATGCATTAATTAAAGAGATGACTACAAATAATTTTTAATGGCTTTCTAAAAGGGTTAATCTTAAGAAAGTAGCCATTTATCAACTGATGCTTTTGACATGTTAGCAAATCAAGTTGCTGCAGTTTCAAGAAAGTTAGATCAATTTGGAATGAACTTTTCTCAAACAATAACAATGATTGAAGAGAATTCATTAGGGCAAATGGTAGATTATCAAGCATCATTACAAACTTTGAATGCCATAAATAACAAGCTGAATAACCCATATTCATACTATTATAGCCTAGGCTAGAAGAACCATCCCAATTTTAACTGGAATAACACTTTGGGTAGTAATAATCAGCAATGGACAAACAATCAAGTAAATCCATTGGGAAACTAGAACAACAAAGGGAAAAGTAATTATATACCTACTTATCCTCCATGTTTTAGGAGTAATCCACAATTTAAGGAGAAATGGTTGTCTATAGAAGAAGTGGTGTTACAAATGGGAAATCAGTTACGAAGTCAAGGAGCTACAATAAGAAATATTGAGAATTAATTGGGACAAATAAAAAATTTATCAAGTAATAGATCCCAAGGAACACTTCCTACTAATACAAAAGTAAATCCGAAAGAATAGAATAAAGAGCAAGTAAAAGCTATTCAACATAGAAGTGGAAGAGAATTGGAAGGTAGAGTTCAAAAATAAACTGAAGTAGAGAGAAAGAATATAATGTGTCTGAAGAGGAGCTCCGAAAGGTTTAGAGAGATCTATTTCTCCACTTAATGGTGACTTGAAAAAACCATCTCCTCCATTTCCTCAGAGATTCCGTCAATAAAACTTAGATAAATTATTTTCAAAATTTATGGAAATTTTTAAGAAGCTTACAATTAATATTTCATTTGCTAAGCCTTAGAACAAATGCCAAGTTATGTGAAGTTTATGAAGGATATTCTTAACATGAAAAGGAAGTTTGAAGATTATAAAATCGTTGCACTTAGTGAGGACTGCAGTGCTATAACTCAGAAAAAGCTTCCTTAAAAACTATCGGCGCTATTTTGGGTGGGGGAGTTGCCCGTAAGAAGCTGTCGATCACTAGAATAGAAATCCCGTCACCCATTTTGAAAGGACATTTTAATTTTTAGAAAAATATGAAATCAAATTGACCCCATATTTTTCATAGTTTAAATGAAAGAGCGTTATACCTCAAATCTTGTATCTATTCTAATGAATAAACACAAGACTTGAGGTTTAAGCTCAATCAAATAAAATAAGAAATGTATGACGTCTGTTTGGTCTACAAAACCATTTTATTTTTAGACAATTTCTCATATTTAATATGAAGGATTAAATAGGGTTTATATTAAGTTGGGTTCAGGCGAGCTTCCTATAAGGGCAAGCCCTTATACTTAATTACATCTTAAATGACCAAAGCCACCAAAGAAAACTTTCGATAAAAAATAAGAAATATTATCTTAAGGATTTCAAAAGGATGAGACTATTCAATGATATCAGATAAAGAGGTGTGAAATGAGATTTGCTCAAATTTAGAGCATTTTATTTGTGGAATCTAAATTAGGAAGATCTAGAGGATGTCATGGATCCAGAGGAGAACATCGGTGACTTTCTATTGTGTTCTATTGTTTTGGCTTCAGTTTGGAAAAGAAATTAATTAATTATGTCATCCTACCAATTTTATTTGTTTAGTTCTTACATTAGTGTGAGACGATCACACAAATAGCCTGAAAGATGTGAGGATTTAGGCAATGACGAATGACAACCTCGAAATCCTAAGATGAGATAGGGCTTATATTGTACATAGAGCTGTACAAAGGCCTATAGATGAGTTGAGGATTTATGTTGCATAAGCAGACAACCTCAAAATCTTATGGCTTGGTTGTTTAATTCTAAGGAATGAATTGGTTTAGTTAATGAAGTCATGTTTTGTTGTTGAAGATGTTAGTGCTGCCCAACATGTTAGCTACATGCTCCTTGCTGTGACGAGTTTGAGTTTTCTAGGGTGTCAAGTTATGATGTCAAATCAGGTGGCCCTATGGTTGTAGTTCTTTATTTTTTTATGGGGGATGTTAAAGTTGAATAAAGCGACACCAGTTAGGATCCTATGGTTCCCTCATTCCGGCACCACTATTTTCTATTAGATTCACTTAGTCCAAATGGATTTACTAAACTCAACTTAATGAGTTCCATAATTTCATTTAAACCATGGGAAGCCTTGTTAGCAATCGTAGGTTACCTCCTCCAAGGGATTCCCGATCATCCGATAGAGACGTCTTAATTTTGTTGTAGTTATAGTTTTTTTTTTATGTTTATGATTAAATCTTGAGTTGTCTTACACTTTGAATGTTGTGAAGGTGAATTTTATCTAGGTTGATCTTAACTTTAGTTTTAGTTTTGGTTTTGTGGCTATCCCGATAATTTTAGTTTTAATGCAGGGTGGCATTGTTGTTTAGCATGCAAGTTTTGCAAGTATACAAAGTAAAAGAAAGACAGTACTGTAAATTATAAAAACCGTACCTTGCAAGTCTTCTCATTTCACCACCTAAAACTTAAAATGCATGTGAAGGCAATTCATGCAGAGGCAGAAAAGTAAGGTTTTGGTAGTTTTCCTACCCTAAGTCATATCTTGGTGGGTCCTTAGGAGTCTAATTAAGGATGATTTTGTTAAGCGAAGCATATTAAGTTTAGTAGACCTCTGAGGTATCCAATAGGTTAGGAGGAAGAAGTAGGTCGATGCTTCCCTCTTATCGCCTAGTGAAAAGCCTCGAGCTCATTTAAACTTATTGTGTTGCTTAATAATTCATCTTATGAATGCCCTAATGCTCAACGAACATTCATGTCCTAATTATCCCTAAGAGTAGGGTAATTATTATTTGTAATTTAATTTTGAAGAATACGTAAATGAAGACACTTAAAGGGGGGCAAGCTAGTGTTGTTGCAACACTTAGCCAAATTTTGGTCCTAATTAGGCTTGTGGTGTTTTAAAGGTGTTAACTTTTAGGTAAGTTTGTTTTTCTAATCCTCATTTAATCAGTCTTGATTTAACATAGATCAATACTAATCCCTTAAAACCTTGGTGAGTGTCTTAATTAATTTTGAAAAGGTTAAGTATTAGGTGATTACGATTCATTATTTGAATTTCATTTGAAAATCAAATAGGGGTATTAAATTGATTAATTATTAACTTCAAAAGTCATACCCCTAAGTCGTGGGTTCATTTAATTTTAATAAACTTCAAAATTTTAAAATTTAGAAATTTTTTAATTTATCCATTTAATTAGGAAAATGAGGTTTGTTTCTACCAGTTAATCCCCTTAATTAATTTCAGTCATCCAAACAAGTAAATTAAGATCAGAGGTTGCTCATTTCCCTCCTTGAATTAAGCCTAAATGTTAATTAAGGCCAAATTCCTAAAATAACACTTTTTGCCGTAAGACTCTTACACTTCATAATTTATCAAATTCAATTCAAATGACTTTTAAATTTTTATCCTACTTTATTCATTGGTCAGTTAAGATATCATAGGAGAAAATGTGATTTTTAAAAATTTAGTTTAATTTATATAATCATTTTCATGCAAAAATTTTATTTTTCAAATAAAATTTGATAACTGACCAAGTTAAAGTCTCATCACTTAAAATTTTTACTGGAGGTAGACTTTGACCACCAAACCATTTGGAAGAATTTCATGATTTTCTTAATTTTATTTGAATTATTATAATTATTTTAATATCTCGGGTACTTATTAAATATTAAATATTTTAAATGTGGAAAATTAAGTTTTACATTTTTGAAAAATCTCCCTGAGGTCATAAAACCCACAAAAGCAAATTTTATATTTTTTTTTAATTTTTCATTGATTTATTGGAATTATCTTAGTGGAAATCCATTTTTTAGCCTTTAAAAATTATTTTAAGCTTCCAAATACAATATCTTTTTTTAGAAAATCATAAAAAATATTCCAATTATTTCTAAGTGCTTAAAAAAAAAATTAGAACATTTTCATGCATTTTATTATTTTTGTGATTTTTATGAATTTTTAATTATTTTAAATATTTAAAAATAGGAAAAAATGAAGTTTTTTTTTTTTTAAATACTAGTTTATTTTTATAAAATTTCCCTAAACACAAAGAACTCCAAAAATAAGTTTTCATAATTTTTTGAGTTATATTTTGATTTTTTTAAAAAACATTTTTGTAAAAAAAGATATTTAACTTCGAAAATCAACTTAGGCCATCAAATGAACTCAAAATGCTTTGAAATTTTTATGGAGAGTTCTTTGGACCTTAAATAACATTGGAGATCAAAAATAAAGTCATTTTTATGTTTGTGTTTTTTAAAATTAATTACCTTAGTGCTTTAGGGTTTATGAAGATTAGGTTCATTTTAAATGACTTGACTCATGTGAAATTTTCCTAAGGGTTTCTCTGGTCATATTGAACCTACTAAAGTTTTCTTAGATTTTTCTCGATAACATACTGACTATTATGATTAGTTTATTCAAATAATAGAAATAAACTTGAAAAATAGAGATCTCTGTATAGAGGTCTCCTCTGACTTTGGAGAAATTGGAAGTGTTCTGCTTAACAGAGGCTACAACATGCCAAAACTTCAAGTTATGGTGATAAGTCTACATGCATGGAGAGTTAAATGTCTCTTAAAACTAATTCAGTTTTTAAAAATAAAATATTCATCAAATGGACATAAATTTTAATCCACATTGTTCTCCTCTATTCATTGAGCAAGTGGGTATTTTTATTTTATTTTTGTGATTTTTCTACACAAAGTTATGTATTTTTAAAGTTTTAGGGATTAAATAAATAAGAAAAGCCCCTATTTTCTACTTATCCATGTCAACCTCGTACAGGTCGAACAGGTCACATGTCGCTGCCTGATTGGGCACTGCCAGCCAGCTCATTTCTCACACCTATCGGGCCGCACTCCATCCGACTAGATCAAGGCCACCCGATCGATACACGCTCGATCCAAAGGTCACGGTTCATCGTCCCAAATGAACTGGACTCAGAAATCGTCCATTTTAAAATGCTAATATCTCACTCGATTCTCAATGAAATTGAGTGCAATTTTTTTTTAAAATGTTTTTCTTCATTAGTCAAACACATTCATAGGTTGATGAACCCTTAAATTGACTTTATATTCATGAATAATTAAAAGAAGCTTGGTCCGATAGGGGTGTGTCAGAAGAGTCTTACCAAAACAATGCCAAAAGATAAATTTCAACCCTTAGTTAAATTTCTAGGATTCATTGTTTTTTATACCTGGAATTTGTTTTGGTAAGTGTCCTTGTTGAATTAAATTTTGAACCCTTAAATTGACTTTGCAAAAAGACAACACTAAAAACTGTAAAAGTGTACCTGACGAGTCTTCTCGTTCCACCACCTGAAACTTGAAAATGCATGTGAGGGCATTTATGAAAAGCAGGAAAAGTATAGTTCTAAGGGGTTTCCTAACTCTATTTTCTATCATGTTGAGTCCTTAAAAGTTTAATTAAGGATGATTCCATTAAGCGAGAAATATTAAGTTTAATAGGCCTCCGAGGTATCCAACAAGTTAGAAGATGGAAGCAGGTCCATGCCTCTCTCTCACCAATTAGTGAAAATCCTCGAGTTTGTTTAAACTCATTATGTTGCTTAATGGTTCATCCTATAAATATCTTTATTGCTCACTGAACATTGATGTCCCAATTATCCCTAAGAATAGGGTAATTATCACTTATCATTCAATTTTGAAAATTAAGTGGGTGAAAACCCATGAAGAGGCAAGTTAGTGTAATTTGAACACTTAGCCAAATTTCAAACCTAATTGAATTTAGTGGTGTTTCAAGGACGTTTGATTTGATTATGTTTATTTCTCTAATCCTCTTTTAGTCAATTTTGATTTAGCCTAAGTCGCCACTAAGCCATTAAGACCTAGGTGAGTGTCTTAATTAGTTTTGAAAAGGTTAAGCTTTAAGAGGTCATGATTCATGATTTGAATTTTATTTGAATTTCAACATTGGGGTATTAAATTGATTAATTATTGACTTCAAATGTTATACCCCTAAGTCTAGGATCATTTAATTTTAATAAAATTCTAAATTTTAATAATTTAGAAATTTATTAATCTTAATTAAGAAAGTGCAATTGCTTTCTAACAATTAACCCCTTTGTGTTTCAAACATCAAGTGAATTGATTAATATTAGAGGTTACCCATTCCCCTCCTTGAATTAAGCCTAAATGTTAATTAAGGCAAGATTTCCAAAATTACACATTTGTAATTTGTCAAATTCACTTCAAGTGAATTTGATATTTTTATCCTACCTCATTCATCGGTCTATTAAGACATCAGAGGAGAAAATGAGATTTTTCAAAATTTAATTTAATTTATTTAATTATTTTAATGCAAAAATTGGATTTTCCAAAGAAAATTCCTAACTTGACCAAGGCAAATTATAATCCCTTGAAATTTTTACCGGAGGTAGAACTAGATCAGAGGAGCATTTGTATTAAATTTTACAATTTTTTTGAATTCTCTATGATTTATTATAATTATTTTAAGTTCTAGGCTATTTAATAAAAATAAAATATTAAGTGGTGAAAATTAAGTTTTATATTTTTGAAAAATCTCCCTAAGGACAGAGAACTCAGAGGAGCAAATTTTATATTTTTCTGATTTTTCCTTGATTTATTGAGATTATTTTAGTGAAAACTCATTTTTAGCCTTTTAAAAATTATTTTTAAGCTTTGAAATTCAATATCTTTATTTAGAAAATTAGGAAAAACAATCTAATTGTTCCTAAGTAATTAGGAAACAATTTAGAACATTTCCATGATTTTTATTATTTTTGTGATTTTTATGAATTTTTAATTATTTAAATATTTAGAATAGTCTAAAAATCAAGTTTTTATTTTAAATATCATTTTATTTTTAGAAAATATCCCTGATCAGAGAGAACAAAAAAACTAAGTTTCATAATTATTTGAGCTATATTTTGATTTTTAAAAAATCATTTAATTGTTAAGAGTATTATTTATCTTTAAAAATCAATTTAAGTTATTAAATGAACTCAAAATATTTTGAAACTTCTATGATGAGTCATCTGGATCATAAACCACAGTGGGGATAAAAAGTCAAGTCATTTAAATGTTTATATTTTTCAAAATGAATCATCTTAGTGATTTGGTATTTGGAAAATTTAAGAATGTTTTAAATGACTTGACCCATGAAATTATTTTCAAAGGTTTCTCTGGTCATAGTGGACCATCCAAAATTTTCTAAGGATTTAATAACCAATATGCTAATTTCCATGATTATTTTAAGGAAATGATGTAAAATAACTTGAAAAATATGGATCTCAGTATAGGGACCTCATCTGACTTTGAAAAAATCAGAGAATGTTCCCCCTACAGAGGCTACAACATGTCAAAATTTCAAGCCAAGGTGATGTGTCAATATGCATGGAGAATCAAATGATTCCAAATAGTATTTAATTAATTAAAAATATTTTATGCATCAAATGGACTTGAAAATTATTCCACATTATTCTCCTCTATTCACTGAGCAAGAGGGTATTTTTATTTTATTTTTGTGATTTTTCTACACAAAGTTATGTATTTTTGAAGTTAAGGGTATTTAAATAAATAGGAAAAAAGCCCTATTTATCTACTTAAACAGCGCGTGCCACCTAAAACCTACGACGGCTCTGAAAGCATGCGTGGTGCGCTCTGGTTGGACGTTGTCATCCACGTAGCTTGCTGACTCGGCCCGCTATTCATGTATTAAAGCGCCGTCTGGCTCGATCTCCCCCATCGAATTGATACACGCTTGATCGAACGGCTCCCCGTCATCGTCCCCGATAGAATGATCCCATGCCTGTCCAGATTAAAACCTTAAGATCTCAGCCTATACTCAACTAAATCACCTCGGATTTGATCCTATGGACTCTTCTAAGTGAGACAAACACATCCATACGGTTAAGGTACCATGAAATCAAGCTTAAGTAAATGAAGAATCAAAATAAGCTCGGGAGGAGGAGGAGTTTTATACCTTTGCTCTGAGAAGTGAGGCTTCGATCAGAGGTGCTCGGCACGTTTGTTGGGGTCCAAGGAGACTAGGGATTGAGTCCCTGGTCTTAGTGTAAAGTCTAGGTATGAATTCGACCAAGCTCAGTTTCTGGTGTTGGTCTAAAGCTGTGATAGAGACTCTGTGGAAGGGGGATTAGATGGGCCTCTGGCTTCTTCCACTCTTGTGAAGGTGTGGGCACAAGCAATTGAAGTTTGGTGGAGTGTGGAGGTGTATTGGGTTCTGTCCTGGTTTCCAACAGGGTTTCAAGCTCAAAATTGAGCTCCGACAATGGGAATGGGTGAGGGAAAATGGTTTGAATGCACTGAGGTGATCTTAGGGAAGCTCTGTGTGAAGTTTGGAGAGGCCTCTCTTGGAAATTTTTAGCACACCTCCCATGGCCATGGGAGGTGAGTTTTTATAAAAAAGGCCATGGGGTTCCTCTAAGGGCATAAGTTTGGGTGCATTGTGGTGCTTAGGTGGAGGGCAGAGGAGCTCCATAGTTTGATTTGGATGAGTTGGTATCTAGGTTTGATTTGGGTGAGGTGCCATGGGAGTGGCTCTCAGTTTTGGGCTTTTCTGGCCACTAGGCTGGCCGGCCAACCAGGGGGAGGTGGCTAGGAGCTCAGGTAACCCAGAGGAATCCATCACAGCAAATTAAGGCAAATATGCTTGGATTTGGCAAAGATATCTTAAGCATGTGCATTTCTGGAAATAAGATCCCTTAATTTGGGGGACCTTTGGTCCATGGCTTGATTTAGGTGGTTTCATCGTGTTAGGACTGGTCACTAAGTCCAACTAATGGCTGTGGTGGAGTTAATTTGGTAGCTTTAAGGTGGTTAGGTCACATTTAGTGTATGGGTCCAAGTGGGTGCAAATGACCAAAACTTGGGTTTGGGCTAGGCTAGCCATATCAATTGGCCCAATTGATTGTTTCATTTGGTGTATATGTTTATAAGGAACAACTTTGGTGAAGGATGGAAGTGTTTTTGAGTTCAATTGAATGGTCAATTTGAAGGAATTTTGAACTTTGATCAATTTGGTCATGTTGGGCTAGGCTTGGGTCTAGCTTAGGTTAGCCTTGGGCTAAGTCCAAATTGATTGTTGTAAATGGTCAATCGAGACCTCATGAAGAGTTTATAACATGAATTGGATGTCAATTTGGAGGTTAAGGCAATCAATTGGGTGAAATTTGGGGACTTAGCCAATTTGAAGCTAAATTTGGGAATTTTAGATTTAGGCCAAAATCAAATAGATTTGAGGCTTCACCAAGGCCAATTGATGGTTGATTTTGATGTATAGGAATTTTATATAGATTTTTAAACATTAATTAAAGCCAATTCACTAGGCTATGGGTTCAATTTGGTGAGATTAGGTCATATGGTCAAAATTGGTGTTTTGACCCAAATCAAAATTGGGCTCAAATCATGGACCAATTGAGCTTGGATTTGATTTAGTTTGGTCATATCAAAAAGTGAATTTGGGTTTAAGATTGGAATTGGGGTCAATTGAGATCAAATTGATGGACATTTGAGTTGGATTTGGGAGAATTTGAGTCTTTAAAGGTTAATTTGGGGATTTTGGTTAAAGATGGTCAAATTGGCCAAATTGGGTCATATGGTAGTTGAAAGAAATTAAACTAGAAATATTTGGGATTTATTGGAATTTTCTGGGAATTTTTGGAATTTTGGGTCAAAGAGGGGTATTTTGTTAATTTGGGGGTGTTTTAGGGGTGAAAGACCAAGATGGGTATTTTGGTAGATTTAAGGTACCAAACGTCACCAATAAGCCATGGACCAAAGGAAACCCCATTTTGGGTCCTCTACATAGTGGTCTAAGCTAAACCATAACCTTAGGGCTAGTAGGCTTAGGGGACCATCTACCTGAGTATCCCAAAAGATCAAGGGATCTAGGCTAGAGATTTGAGTTCAGAGTTGTGAGTGATTGTGAGTGTAGAGAATGCCTTAGTTCTAGACTAACACCCAGGGTCAACCCCTAAGGTCCAGCAATCCAAAGGGTGACTCATCTTGAGTTTCCCCCACAGTGACCCCACCTACTAAGTACTTAGAAGTTGAGAGCAATATGTGGAACTCCAAGTTGAGTAAGGAAGAGGGTAGAATTTCTAATGGTGAGGGTTCCAGATCTAGTTTTCTAGGAATAGTCAGCAGGAAAAGTCCTATGGCTAGACCCTAGGCTACTAAATGGGACAAACTAAATCTCAACAAAAAATGAGGTCAACAACTAATTAGCCCCTTATGTTCCAAACATCAAATAAATTAATTAAGATCAGAGGTTGCTCATTTCCCTCCTTGACTTAAGCCTAAAGTTAATTAAGGCTAAATTTCCAAAATTACACATTTGCTCCTAAGGCCCTAACACTTCATAATTTGTCAAATTCAATTCAAATGATTTTGAAATTTGTATTCTACCTCATTCATGAGTAAGTTAAGACATCAGACGGCGTCAAATAGGAGTGCGCCGTGTCAGTTATGACATCATAGAATATTTCAAAGAAAATTCTTAACTTGACCAAGGTAAATTCTAATCCTTTGAAATTTTTATTGGAGGTAGATCTAGACCAGGCAAGCCTTTGGACCAAATTTCATGATTTTTTGAATTCTCTGTGATTTATCAAAATTATTTTAAGTTCTGGGTTATTTAATAAAAATAAAATATTTTAAATAATAAAAATTAAGTTTTGTGTCTTTGAAAAATCTCTGTGAGGTTAGATAACCCAGAGAAAAAAATTTCATATTTTTCTGTTTTTCTTTGATTTATTTGAATTATTTTAGTGAAAACTCATTTTTAGTCTTTAAAAATTAATTTTAAGCTTTGAAATTCAATATCTTTATTTAGAAAATGAGGGAAAATAATATAATTGTTCCTAATTGATTAGAAAGCAATTTAGAACATTTCCATGAATTTTGTTATTTTTGTGTTTTTTATGAATTTTTTAAATATTTAAAATAGGCTAAAATCAAGTTTTTATTCTAAATATTATTTTATTTTTATAAAATATCCCTGATCACAGAGAACTCAAAAAAACTAAGTTTCATAATTTTTTCAGTTATATTTTGATTTTTTAAAAATCATTTAAGTGTCAAAAGTGGTATTTATCTTTAAAAATCAACTTAAATTATCGAATGAACTCAAAATATTTTCAAATTTTTATAGTGAGTTCTCTGGATCATAAACCACAGTGGAGATTAAAACTCAAGTTATTTAAATATTTATATTTTCCAAAATTGATTATTTTAATGATTTAGTGTTTGTAAAATTTAAGTGCATTTTAAATGTCTTGACCAATGAAATTAATTCCAAAAGCTTCTCTGGTCATGGTGGACCTTCCAAAATTCTCTTAGAATTTTCTAATCAATATGCTAATTTTCATGATTATTTTATAGAAATAACTTGCAAGAACTTGAAAAATATGGATATCTTTATAGAAACCTCTTCTGACTTTGGAAAAATCAGAGGATGTTTCCCTTGACAGAGGCTGTAACATGCCAAAATTTCAAGTCAAGGTTATTTATCAATATGCATGGAGAATCAAATGATCACAAATAGTGTTTAATTAATTAAGAATATTTTATGCATCAAATGGACTTGAAATTTAGTCTACCATATTCTCTTTTGTTCATTGAGTAAGGGGATATTTTTATTTTACTTTTGTGATTTTTCTAGACAAAATTATGGATTTTTGAAGTTTAGGGAGTTTAAATAAATAGAAAAAGCCTTATTTTTCTACCTATCCACGCGACGCCATGTAGATACTAGGCAGCTCCGAAACTCCACGCGGCACGCTTTTATTTGACGCCACCGTTCATGCTAGTAGCCACACGTCCCGTTGTTTATGTAAAGAAGCGTTGTTCGGCTTCATCTTGACCATCCATTTGATACACACGTGATTGGACGGTGTGTGGTCATCATCCCCAATGACTTAGTCTGAGACTCATCCACCTTCAAGGTGTATGATCTCTCTCATTTCTCAACCAAATTAAGTGAATTTTTTTTAAAATGCCCGTCTTAGTGTGACGAACACATCCATCCGGTTAATGTGTCATGAAATCAAGCCCAAGTAAATGGAGAATCAAAATAGGCTCGGGAGTAAGAGAAGTTTTATACCATTACTCTGAGAAGGGAGGCTTCAATCAGAAGTGCTCGACACATTTGTTGGGGTCCAAGGAGGCTACGGATTAAGCCTCTTGCTGTGGGGTAAGGCTTAGGTTTGAATTCCACCGAGCTCGATTTCAGGTGTTGGTCTAGAGCTATGGTGGAGGCTATTTTAGGGGGTAATTTGATGGGGATTTGTCTTCTCTTGTTGTTACAAAGGTGTGGAAACAAGCAATTTAAGTTTGGTGGAGTTTTGAGAGGTGTCCTGTTTCTGCCCTAATTTTTAAGCTCAAAATTATGGTTATACAGGAGGAATCAAGGCAGTGGAGTGATTGGAATGGGCTGTGGAGATCTCAAGGAAGCTCTGTGAGTGACTTGGGAGGATCTTTTTGATAAAAATTTAGCACCTCTCCCATGGCCATGGAGGTGAGTTTTTATAAAGATGGCCATGGGGTGGCTCTCAGGGCACAAGTTTGGGTGAATTGTGGTGCTTAGGTGCAGGGCAGAGGAGCTCTTCAATTTGATTTGGATGAGCTGGCCTCAATGTTTGATTTTGGATAGGGTACCATGGTTGTGGCTCTCATTTTTTAGCTTTTCTAGCCACTAGGCTGGCCGTCCGGCCAGATGGAGGTGGCTAGGAGCTTAGGGAACCCAAGGGAATATGTTCCAGCAATTTAGTGCAATAATACCTAATTTTGGTAAGGATACCTTAAGCATATGCATTTTTGGAAATAATATCCCCTAATTTGTGGGACCTTTGGTCCATGGCATGATTTAGGTGGTTTCATAGTGTTTGGACTAGTCACTAAGTCCAACTAATGGCTGGGGTGGAGTTAATTTGGTGAGTTTAGGGTGGTTAGGTCACATTTGATGTGGGCCCAAATGGGTGCAAATGACCAAGTCTTGGGTTTGTTCTAGGCTATCCATGTAAATTGGCCCAATTAATTTTTTCATTTGGCATGTATGATGATAAGGAACAACTTTTGTGAAGGATGGGAGTGGTTTTGAGCTCAATTGAAGGTTCAATTTGAGGGAATTTTTAACTTTAATCAATTTGGTCATGTTGGGCTAGGCTTGGGTATAGCTTGGGTTAGCCTTGGGCTAATTCCAAATTGATTGTTGTAAATGGTCAGTAGGGACCTCTTGAAGAGTGTTCAACATGAATTGGATGCCAATTTTGAGGTTAAGAATATCAATTGGGTAAAATTTGGGGACTTGGCCAATTTGGGGCTAAATTTAGGATTTTTGGATTTAGGCCATAATCGAATGGATTTGAGGCTTCACCAAGACCAATTTATTGTTGATTTTGATGTATAAGAATTTTATCAAGATTTTTTAACATTAATTGAGACCAATTTTCTTGGCTATGGGTTAAATTTTGTGAGATTAGGTCATACAGTCAAAATTGGGGTTTTGACCTCAATCAAAATTGGGCTCAAATCATGGGCCAATTAAGCTTAGACTTGGTTTATTTTGGCAATATAAAAGGTAAATTTTAGTTTAGGATTGAAATTGGGGTCAATTGAGATCAAATTGATGGACATTTGAGTTGGATTTGGGGAAATTTGGGTCTTTAAAGACAAATTTGGGATTTTGGTTAAAGATGGTCAAATTGGCAAAATTGGGTCATGTGGTAGTTTAGAGAAATGAAATTAGGAATATTTGGGATTTAATGAGATTTTTTGGGAATTTTTGGAATTTTTGAATTTTGGGCTATGAAGGGGAATTTTGGTAATTTGGGGGTGTTTTAGGGGTAAAAGGTTAATATGGGTATTTTGGTAGAGTTGAGGTACCAACCATCACCAAAAAGCCATGGACCAATGGAAACCCCATTTTGGGTCCTCTATGTAGATCAAGGGACCTAGGCTAGAAATTTGAGTTCAGGGTTGTGAGTGATTGTCGGTGTAGATAAGTGTAGTGAGTGACTCAGCTCCAGACTAACACCTAGGGTCAACCTTAAGATCTGGCAGTCCTAAGCGTGACTCATCATGAGTTTCCCTTATAGTGACCCCACTTACTAAGTGCTAGAGGTTATGACCAATATGTGGAACTTCAAGTTGAGTAGAGAAGAGTTTGGTATTTCTAGTGGTGAGGGTGCCTTTTCTAGTTTTCTAAGAATAGTCAATAGGAAAATCCTATGGCTAGACCTTAGGCCACTAAAGAGGAAAAAACTAAACCTCAACCAAAAATGAGGTCAACAAATAAACAATGATAAATAAATAAATCAATAAACATTTGAATGTCTAGTGGTGGGTAATTATCTTCAAACCATTCCCCTTGTAGAATCCTCTATGCTCTTTGATCATTTCCAAACTTCTCTAAAATTATTTATATTTATCTTCAAAACAAAAACAAAAGAAATTTTATTTCACACAACACCATTTATATATTTTGCAACGTAGGCAAAGTCACACATGAGTGGTTGGCCAGTCTTTTCAAAATAATCCATTACACCCATTACATTGGTACCTACTCACTTCCACCACTCAATTAATTATTTCATTCTCTTAAATTTTCACTAACTCGGTTCTCTATGGCCATAGGTGTTTGAACTCACATGATTAGTATAAGATTCAAACCACAAAAGTTGAGTTAACTTAAAACCTCATATACACATGCCCTTTACATAATTTGTACAAAAAATTTAAGATTAATGCAATAAATTTTTAATACAGATGAAAATATGTGAAATTTCATAATTTTAATTTCATTAAGTTTGGCAACTTTTATTTGATTTTCTTGAAAGTAAAGTAGAACTCTTGTTTTGTGGTCTAGTAGTGGATCTTACCAAAGTGTTATGGACACCACCTTGGGTTATCCTTTTGTTCTTATGACCCTTACCTTGGGTCAATCTCATTTGACTATATGGCCAACCTTGGATCCATCTCTTATGATCATAAACCCCACATTGGGTCCATCTCTTGGATTACAGGCTCCGACATTAAATTCAACATGAAGTGCCACAATAATAATTAGATAAAATATATTTAATTGTATAAAAATATGTTTAATATGTTCAATTTTTTATATGCTTTTAATGCCTATATTTGTTGATTTTCAATGATATTACACTTTAAAGGAAGGTATTTTGCATATTTTTGATTCTAGGGACAAGAAATGGAGTTTTAGAGAAAAAAAAGCAAAAACGGTGAAATTTTGAGTTGAAAAGAGCAAGAAAGAAAATTTTGTCCCGACACATTTCGATAGACCTTTCCATGTTTAACCTCATTTACACTTCTCACCCATTGTAGATGAACTTACACTTTCAAGAAAGGTTTTTTTTCATGCTTATTTTGTAGGTCTATCTGTTATGAATGAAATGCAACTGAAACTGGGCAAAACGAAGCTGAAATGGAGCCAAACGGTACAAAATGGTGGATCTGTGCAGGGTGGGCACCGAAAGCACCCAAATCGGCGCTGACAGCGCCCGAGACAGTTTGGATGCAGTCCTGGGCGAATTTCTAGAAGATTCAATGTATTTGGACGCTTTTTGGAGGATTGCTTGAGACATCTCTTGGGAAATTTGTCCCTACACTATAATATAGTGCTTTTATGTCAGAAAAAGATGGTGTGTACGAGTGAAAAAATATGGAGAATTTTTATAGAACTTAGAATAGAAGTAGAAATGTTGATTTCTACCTTTTTGGATAGATTGGTGAGGGGATTTTGAGAGAATATGTAAGGGAATGTTCTAGCATTGCATGGATCTGCGGGAGAATTTTTGGGGGAGATTTTCATCTTTCTTTTAAGGGTAAAAAGCTAAGTATTGTGTTCTTCATAATCCTATGATTTTGTAAACACTTATCTAATGGATTTTCTTTAATAAAGTGAAGTTTTTGTTGTGTTTTCTTTGTGCTTTGTGATGTGTTTTTCTTCCTTTTTTTTCTTATTAGGAAATAGTGATATGAGAGAATTATGTCATTATTTTTCTTTCACTTTTCTTTTGCAATGAGTAGGATTCATATGTAGGATTTTGGGATGCATGCTAGAAGAAGTTTTAATTATAAATGATGGTTTTTACTTACACTTCATTTACATTACAATAAAGGCCTGTTGTACTGCTTAAATTAATTGTAATTGCCTTAAGACCCAAGAGGGCAGTGTAATTCCCAATAAAGTGGATCCACATTTGATTCCACGAAAGAGTATTTCGTTCATAGAATTAAGTGCAAATAAATAAGGAATATACATTTTTGGGCGTAGAATTAAAGATTTTAGGGTGACAGACTAAAATCGCCAATTCGGTCCTAGTGTTTAAGAACTAAAGCGAGAGTCAGCCTTCAGGTGAAGAGAAGTTGGAGCTCTCAAGTGGGAGCCAACATTCTTCTAGCCTAGCCACATATTTAGAGACTAAACCTAAGATAAGCCAATGATTTTCTATAACACTGAATCAAAGTAAAGAATTAAAATTGCTCCAATTTGGCACAAACAATATTTAATGTATCTCATTACTTTACATTATCCAATTTGCTTTTTGAACATCTTAAAGTTCTCTAAACCAAGTCATCCAAAAAGGGTTAGCTTTAGAATTAATATTTACATTTACGAATAGTTACTATCCTTACATTTAACATTCGCATTTAGGAGTAGTTGCTAGATAAAACACCATTTAATCGACATTCCAAAAAAATGACTAATAGTAGTAGACTAAACTTTGACTAGTCTCTTACATCGCTTCCCTGTGGGATCGATAAATGAGACACCATTAGAGCCCTGTATTACTTGAGCGATGCGTATACTTCCGTTTATATTATTGTGACTAAATCAAATATATAAAATTAAGCATATAAAAAAGTTGCATCACTTAGTCAAGTTAAAAATCAAATCAGAAGCTTGTTGAAAATTTTGCAAGAGGAGCATAGTGGCATTATTGACAGACTAGCTAGCATTAGAAAAAAGAATAGCATCATTAGCATAGTCAAGGTGACTAACCAAGATTTTGAACTTATGAGCATATTACAAATGAAGATGGAGGCCATGTAAATTATTGACAGTCCTATAGAGGTAATCAAAAGCAATAATAAAGATGGTTGGAGAGAGAATATTTCCCTGCTTTATGCTTCTGTAAGCAGAAAAGAAACCGTGGACTTTGTCATTGACAAGAACACCATAGTAATTGTTGGCAAGCAAACTTTTGATAATTGAACAGAAATTTTGGTGAAAGACTTTAGCCTGCAAGGCATTCCGAATGAAATTCCAGGTAGTAGTATTGAATGCTTTTTTAATATCATGCTTAAAGACCAGATTACCCCCTCTACATATTTTTGTCAAGGTCTTCAATCATTTCTTGAGCCAACAAAGTATTATCAAGAATTTCTCTACCTTTAATAAAAGCGGATTGCTGTGGAGAAATTAATTAGGAGAGATGTGGTTGAAGCCGATTCACAATAATCTTAATCAAAACTTTGGAGAGAACGGTAGTAAGAGATAT
This sequence comes from Phalaenopsis aphrodite, assembly GCA_003013225.1. Lineage (NCBI taxonomy): Eukaryota > Viridiplantae > Streptophyta > Magnoliopsida > Asparagales > Orchidaceae > Phalaenopsis > Phalaenopsis aphrodite. The sequence continues at coordinate 1,516,750 of NEWO01000091.1, forward strand.
AGGCCGAGAGTGGTCTCATATATATATATATATATATATATATATATATATATATATATATATATATATATATATATATATATATCGTTAAGTACAAATAATTTATATATGTAAAACTTGAAAATGGAAATGGCTTGTACCTAGCCATTTAAAATTAGTTTTTCTTATGTAAATTTAAAATTATAACAATATTCATGATGAAGTGGGAAAATGGAAATGGCTTGTACCTAGCCATTTAAAATTAGTTTTTCTTATGTAAATTTAAAATTATAACAATATTCATGATGAAGTGGGATGTGCTTATTAGTGAGATGGATGGACATTAATGATAATAGGCACTATTTGTTAATGTGTATGATCTATTGGTGGTGGTTTTAAGCACAAAAATATTAGGAATAACAAAATTTATTGTTTTTTAAAATCCTTATCATGTATGATGGGATATAGGTCTTTGTCTATGATGTTTGATATGTTGGTTTAAGTAAAATAGATTTTTGGTGGGTTTGATTTCAAGTAGGGCGATTATAAAAAGGATTCTACAAGATTCTTTTTCTTTTCTTAGAGTGATTTTTTCTTGTTGAAAAAATATTTGGAAGTTTATCTTACACTTTTTCAAAAGAACATACAAAGGGATATTTTTCATTCAACAGAGTTGAGAGAATTTGGGGAGAATTTCCTTAGACATAAAAGTAGTTTGGAAAAGTCATTTAATAATAAAAAATTAATAAATATTATAAAATAAAATAAAGATAACAAATCGCTAACTAAATTGCTTATATTAAAATGAATACTAAGTCATTCTCCATGAGTAAGCCACAATCCATCTACAAAAAGAAAAATCATTTATATTTTAATTCATTCATCAATACATATTAGCTATATCCATCTCTAGATTCTAGTAAAAAATTTTAAATTAAAATAATCATAGGCATTCTAAGAAAAGAAAAATGTTATTATATGCCGTTCGATTTTCAAATGGTAAGCCTAAATTTTTCAATATAATTAATAATTTAGTTGATTTGAATGAGAAACCACAAATCATGATAAAAAATATTCGGCTTATAAGGTGAATGAGGAGTTGAAGTGATCAAGCCAAAAAAAAAGAAAGGATTACACTTGCAAAGTGTCAAGTTTATTAAAAATATTGGTTAATAATTGAGTGTCAAATGTATTATTAACTTTTTTTTGGTGATATTAATATAATGAGATTCATTAGAGTTTTAGTTTAGAGTAGCAATAGTAAGAGGGGTTTTAAAAACTTCTTTTAATATTTGATATGAAAATTTTTAGAATTAAATTATATGGCTCTAAGAAGAACTAAAATATTGTTTCATATTATTATATGCAAGATTAATTTTATTATGTTATTTTCTAATCAAGAAAACCATTTCTATCAATTTATAGACAATAAATAAAATAACATCAACCTTATTTTTTAGTTTCTTGTTATATGTCCTTATATACATGGATATGAGAAGAAAAAAACTACATAAGATTACCATTTACTATTTGTTTTTTGTACTTCTATCTTTCAATAACAAATCTTGTCAACAATTCTTTATAAACTTTACTAGATGATTTATAATATGATGCAACTTTGTTATGTTAGTTTTTGTATTTGCATATAATTGAGCTTAGATACATAAAAAGGAGCTAGTTCATTTGTATGGAAAAGAAGGTGAACATTATTGTTTTTAGTAGTATGTAGAAAATTTCTCAAAGATATATGAGGAAGTGTATTGTAAAAATAGCGTTACTATGAAGAACAAACTATGGGCGGCAAAGAACTCAATATGGAGAATTGATTTTGGTAATTGTTGAGAGGTCAAAACATGCTAGTCTTATGAAACTTACAATGCGTTGAGGGGTTTTCTGTAGATTAATAAAGATTTTATATATATATATATATATATATATATATATATATATATATATATATATATATATAATATTTAGACTTGTTGGCTATATTCCCTAATTGTAATGGACATATAAAGGATTTCATCTCACTCAAACCACCAGTAGTCGTATTGTAATTAAACATACAAAGATGGTTGAATCAAAGGAAAGGTATATGTGATAAAATATTCAAATGTAGAGCAAAAGTTGTAATATCAAAACACTCAATCCCATGAATGAAATGGACCTTATGGATAAAATTTTTTTTCTTATGCATCATTTAAAACAAAACGTAGAGCATGCTTATTACAATCACCCAAAAACATAAAGATTGGCCTAAGCCCGGTGTCAATTTTGGTTTTTTTTTTTGTTGGCGAATCATTATCTTTAAAGGTTAATCATTCATATGTATTTATGGATCATAATGATATTGATAAAAAAATATAACAATTATTAAACATTTGTGAATTTGTGATTAGTCGACAACTTTTGCAATGAAATTATATAATTCCCTAAAACGATCTATTAATGCAAACGCTAGTGTTTATATGGCTTATAGAAGTGGTAATAACATTAAATTGCTTTTTTTTTTTTTTTTTGGTTTGTATTCAAGCTAATTGCCTAGAAATCAAAGCATCTTGCCATGTTCCGAAGAAAAATCCATGCTCATATCAAAGTGTGGATCTGGCAGAGGCTTTCAACTAGACAACATCCAGTCAATTGGATGGCAACCACCTCCACCTCTGGGACACATTTCAAGTGCCTCAAGTCAAGTTGAAGAGGAGAAGGAATTGAAGGAGTGGGGAGTGAGTGCTTGGGTTTCTAGCTAGTGGAGGTGTTCTGCGGTGAGGGAGGGAAGTGAGTTGGCAGGAAAGGAAAGAGGTGGTCATGCTTCCCACAATAGCCTTAGCCGAATTGCTCATATTAAGCTGGATTTAACCCATTTATGTTAGAAGATGATCAATATCATACTACTTTCGCACCATTAAATTACTCTCATCAAATTGAGTTATTTTGATTATAAATTTCTAGAGAGTGATGTCCATGTAATCTGTTAACATACTTATTATGTTTGAAAAAGACTATTATGTTCTTTTGGTTTCACAAGCCATAAGCCGAACTTGTCCATCTTATCAGACATTAAGGCGTGGGAATTTTATTCGATAGAGTCCGTTTTATAGCTCGATTGCATATAAATGGAAGCGGCGGTGCTTCAATTTTTTATTTTCATCAAGATAATTCTGCGGTTCAAATTGCAAACCGATATAATTCGTACTTCCATACAAAAACCCAAATAATTTCCAAGGAATTTAGTTCAAAAGCAAAATTTTCTGGTTATCGTTCGGAAGCTCTAATTAAATTTTATATTTTATTGGGGTGGGGAAGACATCTACTGCACTGTATAGGCATTCATTTCTACTATAGAGATGAGCTTTAACAACTATACACAAATTTCCATGCCTTTAAATAGGAAACATTCGAAGTCAGCATCATTAATTTAGCAGTGATTGTCGCATCTAACCTTTTAGAAAAATAAAAAATTCCTCATCAGTAAATATCTCTACTTGCTTCTTATTGTAATTATGGACAGTGCCGACAACTTACTTGCTATCGGTTTATTATCTTTCTACTTCAATTTATGATACATAAATAGCGTAGTGATCGCCGCATTAATCATATTTGCCTTCCTTTTGGCTCATCGGGAACTAGCTTCGCTTTGGTAATTAAGGAACGGCCCTACAACATAATTGTCGTGAGTGGAGTTTTTATAACTTTCTGCTTCAATTAATGAAGCATGGATGGAGTCTTGTCCTAATTTAAAGGAGATCATATGCAGGAGGTTATGTTAACTTCGGTGAAAACTAAATCTTCTTAGGGTACATAATGACAAGAATAACCGTCAACATATCATTAGGTGGGCTAAGACAGTACGCTTGGTGTTTCAAAATAAACTGGCTTTCATAAAATAGGGCATTTACGAACAGACCACTCAATTCCTATTTATTTGCATATCTAGCACCTAACCTTTATAGATATATATAAACCTAAACTTTATCGATATCTCTTCCTCACTCTCTATTTATATATATATATATATATATATATATATATATATATATATATATATATATATATATATATATATATATATATATATATATATATATA
>NEWO01000091.1:1521183-1588987 GCA_003013225.1 Phalaenopsis aphrodite
GGGAGAAGTAGAAACTGAGACTGAGTTTGAGCATAGCCCAAGGGGAGAAGTAGAAACTGAGACTGAGTTTGAGCATAGCCCAAGTCTAGCAAGCCAATTTGCAAGTTTGTTTCCTTCCATATATTTGAAAGTAAAATGAACCTTTAGATGAGAGCTAAGTAATCTGATCTTCTGAATCCATTATGTATGATGTCAGGGGGAGGACTCCTCAAACTCCAGTATTCAAATCAGCACTGTTGAGTGATACACCGAAAATATATGCATTTTTAGACCCATACTTTACACTTATTTTTTGTGATATTACACTTTAATGAAAGGTATTTTGATGTTTTCTTGCAGGTTGTTGATTTTTAGGGCTTAAAGCAAAAAAGATGAAAAAAAGAAAGAAATTTGGAGTCAAAATGACATTTTTGAGGAAATACTAAGCGCCGACAACGCCAAGGTCAGCGTTGACGGTGTCAGACAAGCGCTGACGGCGCTAAAGACCGTTCATACCTCGTTTCTAGAAGGTTCGATGTATTTGGACGATTTTTTAAGAGTTTTTTGAGGTACCTCGTGGAGAAGTGACCTTGGGCTTTATTTGGGGCCAATGAGAAATCAGGCTCCTCTATGTTCATTTTTGGGTCCACAACGTTCCACCACGCCACATTTTCATAATCCATCTTCATTCCACCAGTATATTAGAGTCAATTAGTGATTTTGCTTTCATAGTTTAGAGTTTTTGTGGTGAGATTTAGTGCGAAACTTTCTGTAAGAGTGTTGGAGAAGGAGAAAAGTGAGAGAGTTCCTCTTCCTGCATTTCTAAGGAAAGGTTACAAAGGATTTGTTTTGAGAAAGAGTTACAGATAAGTTTTTTTGTTTATTTAGTGTTGGATAAACTTTCTTTTATATATGAAATTTGTGTTTTCTCATATCTTTCTCATAAAGTCTGTGTAGTTCCCTCTATCTTTTCCCCTACTATGAGATATGGTGAAATGAAGAGATAAAATGAATGTGTCATAATTAAAATATAAAATAAATTGTGATGATTTTTCAACTCCGAACTTAATTTACTTTTCAATTTGGCCAATTGATTTGTTAAAATATGTTGTGAAACATATGATCCTAAAAATGGAATATGAGTTCTACAACAGAGTGAGGGTCACATTTGATTTCATGAAGGAGAAATTTGCTCAAGAAATTAAGTGCAAATAAATAAGGAAATATTCTTTGTTGGGTGTAGAATTGGAGAAGCTTTAGGGTAACAGACTAAAATCCTCAATTTGGTCTTAGTATTTAAAAAATAAAGCGAGAGTTAGCCTTCAAATGAAGGGAAGTGGGAGCTCTGGAGTGGGGGCCGACATCCTCCTAGCCTAGGCACGGATTTAGGGACTAAACCTAAGATTTATCAATGATTTTCAATGCACTGTATCAAGGTAAAAAATTAAAATTGCTTCTATTTGGGACAATAGATATTATAAACATTTATCTCATCTCATTTCACCAGAATTTCATTATAGTGGGAATGATGCTTTTTCACATAAGAAATCTTCATTACATAAACATAGTTAGTAGATTAGTAGTTATTATTAAAAATTTGCATTTTCGTTTTGGTAATAGTTAAGTATTTTAGTTTGGTTAATATCTCAACATTCGAAATTAGTGACAGTGATTTTATTTGATTTTCTATAAATTTTGTGTTAAAATTATCATTGCTAACTTCGCCTTCTCCGTGGGATCGATATTTGGGCTTAAATAGAAAGTCCATTATTACTTGATAACGATATGTATACTTGTGTAGAATCCCATTATTAATTGCCTATAATTATATATATTTTACAAAACTTACTTTTTATATATGGATCAAATTTTTGGCGTTGTAGTGGTGTCAACTTCATAAATCCTTATATATAAAAAATCAAGATCATTGAGTCCACCTCAACCCATAATTGTAACCAATTAGCCTTAACAACATGGTTCATGTCCCAAAAAACTGCTATAAGCTCATCCTTAAGAGCATCAGTAGCCAAAACTGGGGCATGAAAATATAAGAGACACTGAATAAAGTGATTCTTATGAACCACTCCCACCCCAGTACCCAGATAAGTAAAGCTACCATTAGTGTTTACTTTAACATTAAGAGGCTATGGAGGTCTCCAATACACTTTACAAATTAGGGGAGAAGCCACTCTCTCAGTGTGATAGGAAATCTTTTATATTAGGAAATATTTTATATTTGATCATTTTGTAGAGGAAAGAGACACAATTCTCACCACCTGAGCAACCTTTGAAGGTTTTCCATCAAATTTGGCATGGTTCTTGGACATCCATAAGAACCCGACCACCAGGAAAGGGATAGAATCGTAGTTTTTGGTTTTCTAGCCAAGCCAAAAAGCATGGAAGTTAGCTCAGTGAAAGTTGGATTCAAGCAAAGTTAGAAGCTTGAAAAGTTTAGTCCAGACATCCTAAGTAAATCTACATTCAAATAAAAGGTGCGGAATAGTTTCCTTCTCCAAGCATAACCAAGATCTAGAGGGACCCATTCAGACCCTTTAGCTTAATGATATCATCAGTTGGCAGTAATTTGTGGAATGTTCTCCAGTAGAAGTAAGACATTGAAGTGGATAAAAATTTATTCCAGATGGCTTCCCACAAGGTACCTGATCCCAACAGAAAATTTTAGAATAGATGGCTTTAGTGAGACATTGGTTGGAATAAGCTTACCAAATGATTTTATCTGGTCTATTTCTGTCAAAATGAAGCTTAGAGATATGAGTGGCAGAAGGTTCCTGGAGGAGGGTGGACAATTTAGGAAGGGACCAATTCTTACCCTCTCAACAATCAGCTACTTCAAGTTGTGGGTTAGGATATGATGAAGAGGATATTAACCACTCCTTAGGACATCAATGGTCTAACCAAAAGTTAACCTCTCCTTTTTCCCAAGTCCCAAAGGAAAAACTCTTCTGCAATATGTCTGACTTTCAGTAGCAGACCCAAATTTTGGAATCCCATAGTTTTTTAAGAGTAATGGAGGGATCTTGATCTCTGTGATACTTCCCTAACATAAATTTAGCCCACAAAAAGGATTGGGCACTGAATTTGATCCAAATCTTACATAGATTAACTTGAAGGAGATGCTGAAGCCCTTTGAACCCAGTACCCCCATCCAATGTAGGTTTGGCTACCTTCTACCCTGAAGCCCAACGGAGTTGCTTTCTTTGACAAGACCATAAAAGCTTGTTAAAAGCCCTCTTATGTTGTAATTGAGCAATTTTCTTCAGATTAGCCATCTATAAAATGTGTGAAGGGAAGGCTGTGAGAATACTTTTAAGCAAGGTAATTCTTCCTCCATTGCAAAGGAATGACTAGGTCCAACCTGAAAGATAAAGACAATTATATTAAGAACCTAATCAAACTGAATCTGCTTTAATATGCCAATAATAAGAATAACTCCAAGGTATTTGATAGAGAGTTGAGAACTAGAGAACCCAGTATAGTTAGATATGCACCGCTTATAGTTAGAGGAAGATCTTTTATTTAAAATCAACTGGCACTTTTCTGGATTAAAAATCATCCCGAAGTGAGACTAGAAAACCTATAGGCATTGGTACACTTTTTTAACGGCCTTCTTATTAACACTAGAAAACACCATGATATCATCAACATATAACATATGTGAAAAGACCATGTTTGATTTGTGATGGTACTTAGAGTAACCGTGGGTTATAAGAGTCTTTTCAAGAATTCTGGATAGATAATCAATGGAAAGTATAAAAATAGTAGTTAGAATGAATCTCCTAGCTTCAGTTTGTTAGTAGCTCCCCTAGCTTGCCCAAAAATAAGAATAGAGTGCCCATTATTTACCGTACATCTATGAATAAGGGTGCAAAATTTAGGTTGAAAACCTCTGACAGAAAGAATTTCCAGAATGAACTCCCAGTTTATATTATCATATGATTATTTAATATCCAATTTGTCCTCCCATACTTTTTTTATCCAGATCCAGTAACAGCTCCTGTGCAAGCAATACATTATTTATAATGGTTCTACCCTTAACAAATGTAGTATGATTGGGACTGATCAGCTTATCAAGTTGAGGTTGGAGTCTGCTCACAATAACTTTACTAATGGTTTTGGTGATCTATGAAGCGAGGAAAATAAGCCTAAACTTGTCCCAATTTTCCTATATATCTGATTTTGGCACAAGAACAAATTTAGAGTCGCTGAAATAGTTATGGAGGTTATGGCCTTGAAAGAAACTTTGATAGCAGCATGGACATCTAATTTGTTGATGTCCCAAATTTTTTTGTAAAAATCTACAGTGAAATCATCAAACCCTGTAGTTTTGGAATTGTCAGTAGAATTTAAGGACATCCAAATTTCCTATTTAGTAAGAGGATCAGTGAGCACAAGGTTTCTGGTATTGGTTAACTCTTTTGTGAAGTAATTACTATCAACAGGGGGCCTGCTAGCATGGACTTGGTTCAGAAGCTGATTATAATAGGAGATTGCATCCCTGGCAATTGCAGAATTATCATAGAGTCAAATCCCCTCAGCAGTCTGGATAGAGTGAATTGTATTTTACTTCCTTGTATATTTAATATAAGCATGATAAAACTTAGTGCTTATGTTCCCATCAGTAAATATGTTAATGGAGGCCTTCTGTTTTTAAAACTGCTCTTGATTTCAAATGGCTATAAGAAGGTTATTTTGTGCAGTTAGCAGAGTCTTTTCCTTTGCAGAGGTATTTTGACCCTCCATTTCTAACTTCTCCACTTCTTTCTCTGCAGTATTCACAGTAGTGAGCACATTGTCAAAGTCATCCCAACTCCACTTCCTAAATGCTCTACCAACTCTTATCTGTAAAAGGCTAAGTTTTACCAGTGGCTCAAGGTGGTGGACACCTTTCCAATTGTTGGAGACATTATTAAGAAAAAAAGGGTGGGTGGACCACATATTGAGGTATCTGAATGGGGGAGGCTGCTCATAATTTAAAGAAGAAGTTATAGAGATCAACAAAGGCCTTTGATCAGAGACATTAAGGCTAAGATGTTTAACAAAAGTAAAGAGGAAATAAAAAAAACCAATGGTCATTCACTAAAATTCTATCTAGTCTTTCCCAAGCATGTCCCCTCTCCCAATTAAAAGCAAGTCCCTTGAAGCCCAAGTCAAACAACCCTGTCAGATTGATACTGTCACTGAAAAAGTGTTATTTTGGAGAGGTTGGGGACCCTGTCCCTATATTCTCAATAGATGAAGTAATACTGTTGAAGTCCCCCCCACCTGCCATGGGGAGTGCATATGTTCACTAATATTCTAGAGGCAAGACAAAAGTTCTCTTATATCATCCTTGTTGCATCTTGCATAAATAAATGAGGCATAACACAAATGTCGAATGATCTAAAAGGATAGGTGTACAAATTACTGATGGTCCACCTGAATATTCCAAGTGATCTCCTTTCCATAGAAAATCCAAATATTATTATTAATATTAGCGTTGTGTGAAAAACCAAGAAATTTATTAATGAGTTTCTGAGGATAATTATAAACCATAGGTTCAAAAATAGCAATGCACCAAAGTTGATATTTTTTATTAAGATGTAGAATTCTTTTATGGGAAAGTGGGTGAGTAGTTCCCCTAATGTTCCAACATAGAAGGTTAATCATTTTGTGGAGGAGGATGAAGAGAGCGTTATGATCTGTATCTAGTTTTGCCTCTAGAGGACTTAGATGGGGAACCAGTCTTCACATTAGTAATGCCTCCTGACAACAGAGAAGTTGACCATTTTTGATATTTCTGCACTTCGATCACCTATTTTTTCTTCTTCCTTGCTCTGTGAATTTTTCAGTCCTCTTCCAATGTTTGTTGCATATCAACAATTTTAGTATCATCAGAAACATCTAACAACTTGCTAAGAGTAGTAGAAGGACACCTCACTTCCTCACAATCAATAAGAACTGGGCCATTAGAAGATGCAAGAGTGGCTAAAATGACTTCATTCAGTTCTTTCATAACTATCATCCTAGGAGAGTCTGATTGGGTAGTAGAAAAAGAAGGGGTGTTAGTCAAAATTCCCTAAGAATCCCCTGAGGGTACTTTGGTAGTCAAAAGAGGAAACCCTTCTGCAGAAAGGATCTGCTCAGCATTGATAGAGGCAGCCTCCTTAAGATTATTATTTAAGTTCCTTTTAGATAGGAGATGGAGCCTACAACATCTACCCAATGTATGTCCAAACATTTTACAATGTTGGCAGTAGTAAGGTCTTTGCTCAAGCACCACTTCCTGCCAGACACCTTCTTTATCACACCCTATCCAAACCCTTTTTCAGCTCCAATAGGGTAATGTCCCTCTCAATGAGAACTCTAGCAAGTGCAGGTCTAGCTTTGTTGTATGTGGGGGTGTCCACCTTTAAAGGTTTTCCTATTGCATGACTAATATTAAATAGAGCATTCATATTAAAGAAGGGAAGAGGGAAATTTGGCATCTTGAACCAAAGAGGAACCGCAAGTGGTTCCTTACTTGGGTCTAAACCTGGAGTCCATTTGAAGATTTTCATAGAGGTTCCTGCAATCATAATGGACTACTTGGAAAATAGCCTAGCATAGTCCTCTTACATAGTGGGCCAGATTAAATGGTGTCTCCCATCTAATAAACCCACTTTCCAGGCCCCAATAAACATGAGTGAATCAAAGAAATTTCTTACCAGCTCCATTTTGGGATGACCCAACAGAAATTTACCAATAAGGGGGAACTTTACCTCTTCATTAAGATATGTTATCTCCTGTTCAGAGAAAAAGATGGTTGGTTCAACATCTTTAGAGCTTAAAGGATGGATGCAAGAACAAGACCCCTTTCTAATAGCTTTATCATGGAAGGCTTGAAGGAGCACTAATTTTTTTGAATCCTATAGGGTATCATTAGCTTTGCCTAACACCACTACATAAGTGGCCTTCATCCACTGAGATTTTAGTTTCTAGATCAATAGATAAAGCCATATTAGAAGCACAAGAACTGAGCCAGAACAAACTTCCTCAGACCTCAATGTAACAGTAACAATTTAAATTTCGTCAACAACCAAGAAGGATCAAAGCTAGATACCAGCCTCCACAGTGAGTCCAAGTAGAGATGAAGCGGCTAGAATCAACCACTTCCACACTACGTGCTGCCAGCTAGCACCAGTGGTCCATCTACACGTCAGGATCCTTAGAAGAGCTCCTCTCGCCGCCTCCATCAGTATCTCTCTCTTTATATATATAAAAGATGGTGGAGGCTGGAGCTGTTCTGTTAGGGTTTCTGCAATAATGATGGTGGCTGGGTGCTGCTCTTTGACTGAGGACCTCTTTGGCTATCTGGTTTTAGTGTTGGACTGGTCTACAGGGACTTCTTGGTCATATTGGAGCGCCTTTTTCATGTTTTCTGCTTTCTATGGTTTTGGCTTTTCAAAAATTGAGTTAATGTTCCATTAATAGTTTTTGTATTTTGAAAGGGATTTCTGTGGTTTTACTGGTTCTTCTGACTTTCGTTCTGAGTTTTACTTCATGGCCACCTCCATTGATTTAGAGACTAACATGTAATGATCTAAAGCAACATTTGCTAGAATCTTGGTAGAAAGAGATATAACCCTTCTTGAAGGGGGTGAAATTTGGTTAGACACTGCTCAGAATGTCTATTGATAGAAAATAGTGATGGAACAAAAGCCTTATTATTGTACTCATTGCAAAATGTTTGGTCATACCAATGCAAGATGTTTCAGACTCCATCAAATGTTTAAAATCAAACCTCCCTCTCAGGTTACCTTAGCTTAGAGAGTGTTGCATCATCGTGCTCCTACTAAAACCCCACTCATCAAAACTGAAAAACTCACAACACTCTAACTAAAGAATTCTCACTGCAGACCCTCAATTAAATGTTATTCTAACAATGATTGAGCTTGCTCCTCCCTTCATAGTCACAACTGTAATATCTATGCTTCCTCATGCTCCTATAGATTATGACAATATTAATTTGGTGGAGAATGTAGTGATATAGGTGGAAGCCCAATCTGATTTACCCAATAGTGCACCTACAACTATGCCTACTCAGGCCCTTTCTGATCCTGAGAGTACTTCTCCAGTGGTGAATGTGGTGGAACATCTGACCAATCTCACTGAATTAGTTAGGGCCAAATTGTTCCCTACCAACAGTACCGTTGAACTTAATATTATAGTGAATTCCCCCCCCACTAGATGCTCTACAAAGAGAACTGAATGAGGGCTGGCAGTTACAAAAAGAAAGAAAGATAAAGAAACAAACTGTAGCTGACCTTCAACGGGAGGCTATTGCTCTTGAAGCTGGCAGCTCCTATTTTAATCGAAGAGACTCCCTCTCCAAGCTTACTAGAGGGAGATCCAAATCCTCCCATCATTATTAACCTTCTTTGTTGGAACATCAAGGGAGTGGCCCACTTTCCTTAAAAGGCTTCTTCATCTTAATAGAAAACATAAAGTTTGGTGTATTGCTATCCTTGAACATATGGTTCACAAATACCCTCAAAGAGTTCTGAAATAATTTCATGGTTCCTCACTCTATTCTAATATTAACAATAAAATTTGGATCCTTTGCAGACATGAAATTAATTTGTCTGTCATTGTTGATAATCCAAAATTTGTCCATTTCAAATTTGAGGTTGCTGGGAAGACTGGTTTTACTTCAATCATGTATGCTGGATGTATCAAAGATGCTAGAAGAGCCTTATAAAATGAACTAATTTACATAAGCAACACTATGAACTCCCTTTGGGGTGGGAGGTGATTTCAACTGCGTGGCTGAACTTTCCGAAAAAAGGGTAGTAGGCCACCCAATCTTCTCAAAGTGACAAAGTTCAGTTATAACATTAATGCTGCAAAGCTTTTTGATTTAGGTTTCCAAGGGGCCTTCTTCACTTGGGAAAGAGGGAAGTTTTGGGAAAGATTAGACAGGTTCTTAGTCAATGACACTTGGTTTTAGACATTTCTTTATACCTAAGTTTCAAATTTATCCTTAACAGGCTCGGATCATAAACCCCCTGAAGGTCCTGCTTCATTCAAATTTCAAAACATGTGGGTAGAACACCCTTATTTCCTCAATACCATCCATGAGAACTGGAAAGGCACTCAACATATCAACCCAATCATTAAAATGTGGGAAGTGCATAATGTGTTGGCCCATTCCCTCAAGTAGTGGAATTGTTCTTCTTTTGATAATGTTTATGAGAATGTTGACAAAGCTGAAAAGAAATTTATAGATTTGGGAGCTGAGGTGGAAAATGGTAATGAGAGTGAGAATGATCTATTGAAAGGTACTGAGCAGGCTTTTCTAGCCACTAAGAGCTTGGAACTTTTCTCTAGACAGAAAGCTACAATCAATAAATTTATGGGGGGTGATAGGAATACTAAATATTACCATGTCTGCACTATATACAAAAGGAAATGCAATATTATACATAGAATTTAATATGCTCAAAGAAATTGGATTAATGATTATGAAGGTATTGCTAAAAATGCTATGGATTATTTTCAGGAACTTCTTACTACTTCCCCTGCTGTCCCAACTAAAGTAGACCCATATTTCATCCAAGAGGAGCTGAATTACACCCAAAACCTCCAAATTTCAATCTTATAGAACAAGAGATTTGGGATACTTTCAATAGCATTCATAGCTCAAAAGTGGCCGGGCGTGATGGTTTTACTACTGCATTGTACAAAAAAAGATTTCATATTGTAAAGAGGGATGTCGTTGCAACTATACAAAGCTTCTTTTAGAGCACTCATCTCCCCAATTTTTTTCGGCTTCCAGCTATATTCTTATTCCTAAAACTACTGAAAGTGATAATTGGAATCAAGTTAGACCTATAAGTCTTACTTCTATCTTTAGTAAGATCATAAGCAAAAGCATTGTGGCAAGGCCGCAACCCCACTTAAGGCATATTATCAAACCAAACCAAACTGCATTTGTTAAGGGAAGATCTATTGCTGATAATAAACTGTTGGCCCAGGAAATCTTTCTACATATTGATCCTCTTGCAGGGGGGTAATCTTATCTACAAACTTGACCTAAAAAAAGCTTATGATACTATTCAGTGGTGTTTTATCTTAGATATCATCAAAGCTAGGGGATTCCCTCAAGATTTCTGCACCCTAATTTCTAGATGGCTGAAGCTCAACTCACACTCAGTTTTACTCAATGGAAAGTCTCATGGGTTTTTCTCAACTACAAGAGGACTTCAACAGGGAGGCCCACTCTCCCCTTAAATTTTTATTCTGACTATGGACTATCTTTCAAGAACTTTAGACCAAGCCTTAGCTCAAAAAACCTATGCTAGATTCCATCACAGATCCACAGTGGAGGTCACCCATCTCATGTATGCTGACGAAATCATTTTATTTTCCAAAGCCAACAAAAATGGTTAAATTAATACAAAAATGTCTAAAACAGTTTCAAGACAACTATGGTATGAGTTTTAACGTTTATAAATGTCAATTTCTTTTTAGCAAGCTTACTAACCCTACAGTTAAACTTTGAATTGGTCAATTTACTGGTTACTCTACTTTTGCCTCCCCTTTCACGTACCTTGTGGTGCTACTCATTAATGGTAGAACTAAAAGAGCACAGTTTGATGAAGTTATTTCCAAAATTAACGCACAACTTAATTGCTGGAAAAATTCTTTCTTATTAAATGGAGGTAGAATCACTCTTCTGAAAAGTATCCTAACATCCTTCCCTTCATACAATCTCCAAGTCACATCTATGAAGAAATCCACTCAATTGATACTTAAAAGAAGCTTCAATCTTTTCTATGCTCTAGCCAAATATAGCAATTACATTTGGCAAGTTGGAAGAAGGGAATTAAATCCACTACAACTAGGGGACTAGTGTTTAAAGGTGTGCAACATCTCCAAAAGATTAACATGTGTAAACTATGGATGATATTAAGAATAGAAAACTCTTTGAGCTAAATTCATGATGGGAAAATGCTGCAATTATTCACATCCAAATCTGACTATCAAGAAGCAGAGAGATTCAAGTATATGGTGAATTTACTAAAGATCAGGTAGCAGGCTGTAAAGTTATTCCTTTGGGACCTTGGGAATGGGAGGGTTCATTTCTGGTTAGATTAGTGGCGTCCACAGAAACTGTTACCAACCAGACCTACTGATTTTGATCCTAATTTACTGGTATCTGATTGCTAGAGTGGTGATTCCTGGTCTGTGGAGAATCTCCTTTCAATGTTGGACCACTGCTAATGCTTTCATTTCTAAAATTCTTTTCAACAGAGAACAAAAAGATAGATTAGTGCTCAACTCAAGTAAAGTCCAAAGTCTCTCGAAGGCCGTCTACTCTAAATTATTCAGCTGGGATTCAGTACCTTAGGGTGATATCATCTGGAAAAAATTCATTACTCCCTCTATGTCATTTTTTTGTTGGAGGACCTTCCATAAACTTCTCCCTGTTAATGACCTCCTTAAACTTAAATGCCATATATGTCTTACTGTTGAAGAATCTCTCTCCCATCTTTTCTTTGGCTGTTGTTTTACTCAATAAGTCTGGATGGATCTGATCAAAGTTTTGAAGGTGAACCTAATTTTTTTGGATTTGTCCTCCCTAGTTTTTTTGCTGGCAAACATGGAACAAATTCAAGCTGGGTATCTTCCCTTTTGTGGTGGCCTGGTTCATTTAGATGACTAAAAACAAATGCAAATTTGAAAATCACCCTCCCCCTATGCATTTAACTGTCAGCAACTGTAAAGCCTTCATTTGTAAACTGATTAAATATAAGGGCTTCTTTGAGAACTACTTCAATTATAACTGCTCTTCTAACAAAACCTATACAGTCTCCAAGGTTTATTAGATCAAGCCTCTCACCCCATGGATTAAACCCAACACTAATGGGAGTTTTGGCCCTTCAGGTGATGGTATTGGGGGGGTCTTCAGAAACTCCAAAAGCAACTGTAAATTTTTTTTCTACAGCCCTATAAATGCACTGGAAACTGAAGCCACTACCATATGGTGGGCACTTCATATTGCTATTCAAATGAAATGGTCTCTCATCCTTATTGAAATAGATTGTACTTTGCTCATTCAAATGATTGAAGGTTTGGCAACCCCTCCCTGGAATATACTTCAGTGGATAAAACTTATTCACTCCTATAGAAATGATTGCATCTTCCAACTAAGATTCAATTTCAAAGAATTTAATAGACTAGCTAATTGGCCTGCTAGATTAGCTAGTCAATCTGAGGTGGCTTTAGTTTCTTCCCTCCCCTCCCCTCATCTTTCATTTTTGTTGAAGGGAGATCTAGTACAGGTTCCCTACCTTAGAACTTTAAACTCTTTTTGTTCATCTATATAAAGGATGGAATTTCTTGTTAGATCAAAAAGAAGTTACAATTCTAAGCTGTGGGACATTTAAAAATTCCCCTCAAAGCAAAAAAGAAAGAGAGGTGGTGGGTAAGAGAGGTAGAGCCTGATACAATCTGGGACTCTCCCCCACACTTAGCCAAAAAATTTACAGGTCTATTTCCTTCTTTGTAAATAAAGGTGAAAGTTATAAAATCTCATTTATCAAGTGTTGGGTCTGTTAAATCCACTCGAGAATATGCTAAGGAGGATTACTGTGATTTATGATATGTGTCGATAGCTGGAAAGAGTCCATTTTAACATGTAGAGAAGGCCATTTGTTCAAATTGGCCAATTTGAGAGCCCAAAAAAAAGCAACAAATTTAGTGTCAAGAGCATCATTAATAATGGTTGGAGAATGAACATTAAACAAACATCTACCTTGATGATTTTTAAATACGCCTCCAATACCAGCCCCATGGGGGGGAGAAGCAGCCATCAGTGTTAACTCTAGGGAAAGCAGGTTTTTCCTAAAAGACTTTGGTAACTGAGTAAATATTTAGGCCAAAGCTTCTCCTTATATTCAATATGTTGGTAAACTTCTTAAACTATATAAGCTTCCTGACAAAGACAAGATAATTCACAGCCGTCTGCAAAGCATTAGAAGATTTTTCCTCAAATAATTTTAATTTTGGACTGAAGCACCAATCTATCAGATTTAGTTCAGCTAAATTGTAGTCTAGCAAAGAAAGTGGTTGAGTGTTGATCTAGGAAAGATTTAAAGATGTCAGTAGACCAAGAATTACCATCCAAGTAGTCCTCAACCAGGTGTTTAGTGTCAAATTCAACTAGTATTTAGAACCTACAAGATTTGTCAATATCATTCAATAGTTCTTGAGCTAATAGAACATTGTCCCATATGTATCTTACCTTGACAATAGCTATATGCTTAGGACCGATCAAATGAGTGAGGTGGGGTTGCAGTCTCTCCATAAGAATTTTGCTAATAATTTAGTTGACCATAATGGTAAAGCTGATTTGCCTAAATTTATGCCAATGATCCTTGATTGTGGATTTAGGAATATGAACTATGGTTGATGCACAAAAATAGTTATGTAGATCAATACCGTGGAAAAAGCTTTTTTTGGCCAAAAATCACATCATCTTTAACGATATTCTAAACTTTTTTATAGAAATCTGAAGTGAAGCCATTTGGTCTAGTTGTCCCCAACTTTCTATAATACTAAGAGCATTCCAGATTTCCTCCTTGGTAGGAACTACTACAAAATTGAGTGATGTAATATACGCATGGCCTATAAAGAAGAACGATTTATCAATTTTGGCTCTTGGTGAAGTGGGGCTTTGCAATAACTTCTAAAAATAGTCGACAAAATTCTTAGCTATTTCACTGGTATCTCTAATCCATCTTCCATTGAAATCCTTAATGGAATGGATACTATTGCATTTGTGCCTATACTAGATACAAGCATGGTAATATTTAGTGTTTCTGTCCTCATTAATAAAACGACTAATAGAGGCTTTCTATTTCAAAAATGCTTCCTTCCAAGCCACTGCAGTGAGAATATTTTCATTAGCTTTCAGAAGAGACTGTTCTTAAACCTCCCCATCAACATAATCAGTTTTTAAGGCTCCAAATCCTTTTCTGCCTGTTCAACCCTTTTAATAACATTACCAAAGGTGCTCCAATTCTAGTTAGTAAGTGTCATACCAACTTTTTTTTTGTAAAATCCATAATTTTTTGAAGGGGTTCCTTTATACAACGTCGTTCCAATAAATTGTAGTGTTAAGAAAGTTTTGATGACTAGACCACATATTTGGATATATGAAAGGAGTTTGGTCCTTGTTTGTAGAAGAAATAATAATGATAAGGAGTGGTCTATGGTCTGATCCTACAAGGCTAAGGTGAGTGACAGTGGCTTGGAGAAAATGTTGAAGCCAATACTCATTCACCAAGAATCTATTAAGTTTTTTCCAATGCTTTCCCCTTCTCCAAGTGAAAGAAAGTCCAATGATGCACAGATCAAACTATGCAGCAGTCTGGATATTTTCATTGAAAGCAGACATGGTGGATAAGATAGGGAGACTACCTCCTTGTTTTTCTGTGGGGAATTGTTGACCACACTTTTGGTTGATGTTTAGTTTTTCCTCTTTAGTAGCCTAAGGTCTAGTCATAGGACTTTCCTATTGACTATTTTTAGAAAACTAGATAAGGAACCCTTACCATTAGAAATTCAAACTCTTCTTTACTCAACTTTTCACATATTGGTCCTAACCTCTAGCACTTAGTAGGTGGGGTCACTATGAGGAACTCAAGATGAGTACCCTTAGGATTGCTTGACCTTAGGGTTGATCATGGGTGTTGGTCTAGGGCTAAGACACTCACTTGCAATCACTTACACTCACAATGACTCACTACCCTAAGCCCAAAACTTCTAAGCTTTGGTCCCTTGATACTTTTGGGAGGATTCTTGTAGGTGGTCCCCTAAACCCACTAGCCCTAGGCTAGGGTTTGGCTTACATTGAGGACCCAAAATGGGGTTTTCATTGGACCATGACTTATTGTTAGTGGTTGGAACTCCAACTCTACCAAAACACCCAAACTACCCAAATCACCAGAATTCGCCAAACTACCAAAATACCCCTCCTATGCTAAAAATTCCAAAAATTCCATAAAAATCCCAAAAATTCCCAAAACCTCACAAATATTCCCAATTTCATTTTTCTCGACTATCACATGACTCAATTTGGCCAATTTGTCCATCTTTGATGAAAACCCCAAATTGACCTTTAAAGGCCCATATTTTCCCTAAATTACCTCAACCGTCTGTCCAATTTCTCTCAATTTCTCCCAATTTTAATTCTAAACTCAAATTCACCCTTGATGTGACAAATGTAGACAAAATATAAGCTCAATTGGTCCATCATTTGAACCCAATTTTGAGTTAAACCAAATAACCAATTTTGGCCCTATGACTTGGTTCCACCAAATTGAACCCAAAGTCCACTCAATTTTCCACAATTGAGTTAAAAAACCTTCATAACATCCACATACATCAAACTTGACCTTAAATTGGCCTTGTTGATCCCTCAATTTCATTTGATTTCAAGCTAAGTCCAAAAAGCCCCAAATTTACTCCAAATTGACCATGTCTCAAAATCTCGCCAAATTGAGGGCCTTAACCCAAAAATTTCCACTCTATCCCTCATGAAAAATCTTGAAAACATCACCATTAATCATGTGGACCATTCAATTTGGACTTAGCCCAAGGCTAGCCCAACCTAGACCCATGTCTAACCCAACATGCCCAAATTGGTCAAATTTCAAATATCCCTCAAATTTACCTACCAATTGAACCCAAAATCATTTAAACCTATCATAAAAAATCTTCATAACAATCATCTACAAAATTTTGATCAATAAATTGGGTCAATTGACATGGTTAACCTGTCCCAAACCCAAGCTTTGATCACATGAACCCACATTGAACCCATGCATTAAAGATGGCATAACTCCCCTAAAGTCATCAAATTAACTCCACGTCAGCCATTTGCAAACCCCACCCTAAGACTAAGCCAAAGCCCATCTAGCCCAAGCTAGATGAGCCATGGACCAAAATTCCCCCAAATTAAGGGATCTTATTTTCAAAAATGCACATGCTTAAGATACCCTTACCATAACAAAACCCATTGCATTAAATTGCTCTGGCAGATTCCCTTGAATGCCCTGAGCACCTAGCCACCTCCCCCTGTCATGGCCAGCCGACCTAGTCGCCAGAGAAGCTCAAAATCGAGAGCCACCCCCATGAAACTTCAACCAAATCAAACCTAGACGTCAGCTCATCGAAATTAAATTGTAGAGCTCCTATGCCCTCCACCTAAGCAGCACAATGCACCCCCCCCTAATTGGCCATGCCAGCCACCCCTTTGCCATTTTTATAAAAAGCACCTCCCACGGCCATGGAGGGAGTGCTAAAAATTTCTTAGAGAGACCTCTCCAAATTGACCATAGAGCTTCCCTAAGATACCCTCAGTGCATTCCAACTGTTTTCCCTCACCAATTTCCACTGCCAGAGTTCAATTTTGAGCACAAAATCTTACCGGAAACCAGGACAGAGCCCAATACACCTCCATCAAACTCAAATTAACTTCACCCACACCTTCACAACATTGAAAGAAGCTTAAGCCCCATCAAATTCCCCTCTCACAGAGCCTCTACCATAGCTCTAGACCAACACCCAAATCTGGTTATGATTGAAATCATATCTAGGTCTTACACCAAGACTAGAGATTCAATCACTAACCTCTTTGGCTCACAACGATGTGCCAAGACTCTCTGATCAAAGCTTCACTCCTCAGAGAAAAGGTATAAAACTTCTCTCCCTCTCGAGCCTATTTGAACTCTCCGTTTGTTTTGAGCTGATTTCATGACATCATAACCGAATGGATATGTTCCTCTTGTATAGACTAGTGTTTTAAAAAAAAATTCATCCAATTTAGATAAGAAATGAGAGAGATCTTAAGGCTAGAAGATGGACAGTTCTCAGGCTAGGCTATCGGGGATGATGATAGGGAGTCGTTTGATCGCGCGTGTATTGGATGGACCGTCATGATCAAGTCGGAAAGCGCTTCAGAACATAAACCTCGAGCCAAATTAGCACTGAGGTGGACGACAAAGTAGAGTAGGAGCGCGTGGTGAGGAGCTTCGGAGCCGTTGTAGGTTGAGGTGGCGCAGCACGTTTAAATAGATAAATAGGGATTTACAAAATCAAAAAATTATCCCTAAGTTTAAAAATCCATATCTTGGTGTAGAAAAATCATAAAAATAAAATAAAAATACACTCTTGCTCAGTGAATAGAGGAGAACAACGTGGAAATAATTTTAAGTCCATGTGATGCATATTTTATTTTTAATTTATTAAACACTGATTTGGAGGTTTTGATTCACAACACATATAGTGATATCACCATGGCTTGAAATTTTAACATGTTGTTGCTCTGTCTTAGGGAACATTCCCCGATTTTTCCAAAGTCAGAAGAGGTCCCTAGACAGAGAATTATATTTTTCAAGTTTATGTGCATTATTTGCTTAAAATAATCATAGAAATTAGCATGTTGCGTAGAGAAATCCAATAAAATTTTGGAAGGTTTATGATGACGAGAGAGCCTTTAAAAAAATTTCTCACGAGCAAAATCATTCAAAATATACCTAATCTTTACAAACCCTAAATCACTAAAATAAATAATTTTGAAAAATACCAACAACAAAATGACTTGATTTTTTATCCCCACTATTTTTTAGGATCCATAGAATCACAATAAAAATTTCAAAGTATTTTGAGTTCATTTGGTAACTTAAGTTGATTTATAAAGTTAAACAACATTTTGAGCATTTAAATGATTTTTAAAAATCAAAATATAACTCAAAAATTTATAAAAACTTGTTTTTTGTGTTCTTTGTGATCAGGGTTATTTTCTAAAATTAAAATATTATCTATAATAAAAACTTGATTTTTTAACCTATTTTAAATATTTAAATAATTAAAAATCCATAAAAATCATAAAATAATAAAATTCATGGAAATATTCTAAATTGCTTCCTAAGCACTTAGGAACAATTTGAATATTTTTCCTAATTTTCTAAATAAAGATACTAAATTTTTAAGCTTAAAAATAGTTTTTAAAGGCTAAAATGGGTTTTCATTAAGAATAATTCCAATAAATCAAGTAAAACATAGAAAAATACAAAATTTTCTCCCTTGTGTTCTCTAACCTTAGGATGATTTTTTAAAATACAAAACTTAAT
The DNA here is from genome assembly GCA_003013225.1 of Phalaenopsis aphrodite. NCBI lineage: Eukaryota > Viridiplantae > Streptophyta > Magnoliopsida > Asparagales > Orchidaceae > Phalaenopsis > Phalaenopsis aphrodite. The sequence continues at coordinate 1,539,342 of NEWO01000091.1, forward strand.
TTACCACATTTAAAATATTTTAGATTTAATAAAAACTTCAAAATTTAAAATAATTCTTAAATTTAAATAAGTTTTAAAAAATAATGAAATTTGGTCCAAAGGATTCTCTAGTCTAGTTCTACCTCCAATAAAAATTTCAAGGGATTAAAATTTATCTTCGTCAAGTTAGGAATTTTCTTTAGAAAATCCTTTTTTGCATGAAAATAATAATGTAAATTAAATTAAAATTTCAAAAATCACATTTTTTCCTCTGAAGTCTTAATTGACCCATGAATGAGGTAGTATAAAAATTTCAAAGTGATTTGAATTGAATTTGATAAATTATGAAGTGTTAGAGCCTTAGGGGCAAATGTATAATTTTGGAAATTTAGCGTTAATTAACATTTAGGCTTAATTCAAGGAGGGAAATTGGCAACCTCTGATCTTAATTTGATGTTTGAAACACAAGGGCTTAATTGGTAGAAACTAACCTCACTTTCCTAATTAAAAAGATAAGTTAATAAATTTCTAAATTATTAAAATTTCGAAGTTTATTAAAATAAAATGAACCCAGGACTTAGGGGTATGACTTTCGAAGCCAATAATTAATCAATTTAATACCCTTATTTCAATTTTTGAAATAAAATTCAAATCATGAATTATGACCATCTAAAGCTTAATCTTTTCAAAACTAATTAAGACACTACTAGCTTTTAAGGGCTTAGTAGTGACTTAGGCTAAATAAAATTTCATTTAAATAAGGATTATAAAAGTAAAGATCATTGAAAATTAAAACATCTTTCTAACACTACATATGACAATTTGCTTAAGTGTTTCAATATTTGGTTAAGTGTTTCAATAACACTAACTTGCCTCTTTAAGGGTCTTCAATCACATAATCTTCAAAATTAAATTACAGATGACAATTAACTTACTCTAAAGGATAATTGAGACATCAATGCTCACTGAGCACTAAGGGTATTTATAGGATGAATTATTAAGCAACATAATAAGTTTAAATGAGCTCGAGGCTTTTCACTAGGTAATAAGAGGGAAACATGGACTTGCTTCTTCCTCCTAACCTGTTGGAGACCTCGGAGATCTACTATACTTAATATATTTTGCTTGACAACATCATCCTTAATTAAACTCCTAAGGACCCACCAAGAAGTGACCTAGGGTTAGATAGGTCTTCAAAATTTTACTTGTTTCATATAAAAATGCCTTAACATGTCTTTTGAGTTTCAGGTGGTGGAATGAGAAGACTAGCCAGGTACGCTTTTACAGTTTTTAGCGTTGTCTTTCTTGGATTTTCATACTGTATTTTTATAACTGCAAATTTGCATACTAAATAATGACGCCACCCTGCATGAAAACTAAAACTATTAGGATAGCCACAAAACCAAAACCAAAACTAAAACTAAAATCAACCAATATAAAATTCACCCCCACAACATTCAAAATATTAAATAACTTAAAATCACACAAAACTGCAATTACAACTAAATTAAGATGTCTCTATCGGACGATCGAGAATTCCTCGGAGGAGGTAACCTACGGTTGCTAACGAGGCTTCCCTCGGTCTAAATGAAATTATGGAACTCATTAAGTTGAGTTTGGTAAATTCATTTGGAGTAACTGAATCCAATAGAAAATAGTGGTGCCGGAATAAGGGAACTATAGGATCCTAACAGGTGTCGCTCTAATCAACTTTAACATGCCCCATAAAATTTAAAGGACTTCAACCATTGGGCCACTTGATTTGATATCACAACTTGACACACTAGAAAACTCAAACTCATCATGGGAAGGAGCTTGGAGCTAGCATGGTGGGCAGCATGACCATCTTCGATAGCAAAACCTCTCTTCCCTAGCTAAACCTATCTTCCTTCCTTAGACTTAAACAACAAAGCCATAGGACTTTGAGGTTGATTGCTTATGTAACATAGATCCTTACCTTATCTTTAGGCCTTTGTATAGGCCTGCTATACAATATAAGCCCAAACTCGTCTTAGGATTCTGAGGTTGTCATTTGTCACGACCTAAATCCTCACATCTTCTAAGCTATTTGTGTGATAGTTTCACACGAATGTAAGCCCTAACTAATAAAATTGGCAGGATGAAACACTTAAAAAGTTCTCCTCACAACTGAAGCCAAACATTAGGATAGCTTAGGAAGTCACCGAGGTTCTCCTCTGGATCCATGACATCCTTTAGTTCTTCCTCCTTTGGACTACAACAAAATGTTCTGAATTTGAACCAATCCCCTTTCACATCTCTACGTTCGATCTCATTGAAAATTCTTGCCCTTTTGAAAACCTTGAAGATAGTATTTCTTGATTTTTATCGAGAGTCTTCTTAGTTGACTTTTGTCATTTAAGATGTATTTAACTACAAGGGCTTTCCCTTATAGGAAGTTTTTCTCGAACCCAACTTAATATAAACCCTATTTAATCCTTTATATTAAATAGGGGAACTTGTCGAAAAATACAAAGGTTGCATAGACCAAAAAGATGTCATATATTCCTTAGTTTATTTGATTGAGCCTCATCCTCAAGTCTTGTGTTTATCCTTCGGGATAGATACAAGATTTGAGGTATAGTGTTCTTTCATTTAAACTATGAAAAATATGGGGTCAGTTTGATTTCATATTTTTCTAAAACAAAATATATATGTAAATTAAAACGTCATTCCGAAGCGGGCGATGGGATTTCAATTCCGGTAACCGACAGCTTCTTACGGGCAACTCCTCCAACCAAAAAATAGCGCCGACAGGAACGTAATGCAATTGAAATCTCCCCCAACCAACCAACTTTTATCCATTTGTTGACTAATGAGGGAAAGTGATCCCGGATGAATATAGTTGTGTAATATTTATAGAGTTGACTCCACTTTACAATAGTGCCAAAAACTTGATGTGGTATTTTAGTAATAATAACGTTAAGCTCTTCAAATTGGGATTCTACGCAAGTTTACTTATCATTATCAAGTAATATAAGACTTTCTATTTAAGTTCCAAATATTGATCCCACGGTGAAGATTTAAATTTTAAATGATAAATTAACTAGAAAATTTACAGAAATCAAACAAAATTACTGTCACTAATTTCAAATGTTTAGGATACTATCAAAGCTAACTTATTTACTACTAGCAGAATTTAAAAGCAGGTTTTAAAAGTAATAACAACTAAAATATGTTTATGTGATGAAATTTTCTAATATAAAAAAGCATCTTTCCCACCAAAATGAGTTTTTGGTAAAATGAGATGAAATAAAAGTTTTAAATATGTTATGTTTCAAATAAGAGTAATTTTTTATTTTCTACACTGATTCATTGTTATAGAGAATCATTGGTTAATCTTAGTTTTAGTTCCTAAATTCGTGGCTAGACTAGAAGAATAGTAGCTCCCACTCCACGGCTCCCACTTCCCTTTCCATGAATGTTAACTCTCGCTTCAGTTTTTAAACACTAAAATCAAATTGGGGATTTTTAGTCTGTCACCCTAGAAATCTCCAATTCAACACCCAACGATGTATATTTTCTTATTTATTTGCACTTAATTCCCTGAACTAGATACTCCTTCATGGAGTTAAATTTCATTCTCACTCTATTGTAGAACTCATACTTTATTTACCGGATCATATATTTCACAACATATTTTAACAATTCAATTAACCAGATTGAAAAGTAAATTAAAAGCGAAGTTGAAAAACTATCACAATTTATTTTAAATTTTAACATTCACACATCCACATTATCTCTTCATTTCACCATATCTCAGAGTAGGAAGAAAGATAAAGGAAAATACTCAAACTTCATGAGAAATATACGACAAACCAAAAATTTCATATATAAAATAAAGTTCATACAACAATAACAAATAAAGAACACTTATCTGAAACTCTTTCTCAATACAAGTGCTTTTTAGCATCTTTTAAGAAATGTAGCAAGAAGAAATCTCTCACTTCTCTTCCTCTCCAACACTTCTTAGAGAAGAATTCACACTTAAACTCACCATTAAAACACAAAACTATAGAAATAATAACTAACTAATGATGTGGAATGGCGTGGAATGTAGGTGTGTGAAGAGAAAAATTAAATTGAGTAGAAAGAAGTTAAAGTGGTGCAAAAAATGTGTGGTTTTTAATTAAAATTTGGCCCTAAATAGAGTCTAGGCTGGTTCTCCAATAGATGCATCCAAAAAATCTTTAAAAAGCATAAAAATTCATCGAATCTTCTAGGAACAGAGTTTCCACCGACATAAGTGTCGTCGGTGCCCATCATAGCAGCGTCGGCGCCAGTGCTCCGCTAATTAATTACCAAGTCTCTGTCAAATGGTGCCGTTGGTGCCCAGTCTGGTGTCATCGATGCTGACTCTTATTCTGCATCCTTTATATAGGTCTATGTCATCTTACGTCCTTCTGACGCCGTCGGCGCTGAGTAATTCTTCCAAATCTCCATTTTTGCTCTAAATTTCATCCTCTCTACTTCCTTTTTACATTAAGTCCCAAAAATCAAAAGCCAACAATAAAACATGAAAAATACCTTCCTTTAAATTGCAATATCACCAAAAATGGGTATGAAATATAGGTCTAAAAGTGTATATATTTTTGGTGCATCAAAATCCCTCAAAGTTAAATGTTACTTGTCCTTAAATAACTCTTTTACTACAAAAAAATATGACCTTTGGTAAAGATTTTTTACTTCTAGATTTCTATATCTTAGTTCATTAAATATAATAGCATCTCTTAGGAAAAATTCAAAATAACTCTAGTCAACACAAAAGTTATAAGAATATTTAGCAGTCAAGTCTAAGATTTTTTATTGTCTATTCTTTTCAAGGAAAAATGCTAATTATTGTATTAAAGCCACTTAGAATATTCATATGAAAAAGAACTTCAAGAAAATTTACTAGTAAATATGCTAATACTTAAAAATAAGTTTAGAAAATGTAGTCAAGCCTTCTTCTTTAAGTTGATTCAAGTGAAGCTAACTTTTAATTAGACATCTCCTCAAGCTTCTCATCACATCTTTCTTCCTTTCTTTTCTTTTTCTTTTTAGGATCATTTTCAATACTTTTTATTTTCTTTCTTTTTTTTTCTTCCTATTTTTTTATGTGAGGATTACTATATCTGGATAGCCTTTAATGATTTTGAACTTCACTATCCTCTTCATAAATTTAAAAAATTTTCACATTCCTTCACTTTATAAATTTATATTAGATTTAAAGATTTTTCATAAGGTTTTAATATTTTCTTCTTACATGAATCTCTAAGATTTTTAATACTTTAAAAATGCTAATTCTTTTACCTAAAAAAAAAAAACATAGTCTTCTTCTATCATACCAAATATCTTAATCTCTATAATTAACTTTTATTATAAAAAAAATTCACTTAAGTTTACTATATATTTAGAAACATAGATATAGTTATCTAAAGTTACCTTCTAATACCAAAGGTCATGTTAAAAAGTTTTGTTTTCTAAATATTTTGAAAATATAACTAATTGAGGACAAATAAAATTAAGTTTCTTTTCTTTAAAAAGGAAATTTTTTTCCCCCCAAACTTAATTTTTTAAAAGATTTTAAATGAAGAACTGAAAAATTAAGGGTTAAAGAAAACATTTAATACAAAAAGAAAAGACATACCTGTTGAAGGTTCTGATTTGAAATTTAGCTATGAAATATTGCTGGTCCTAATATGAAAAACTACAAGACTTATAACACTAAATAACACATAATACATAAAAAAATTTGCAAAGAAAGGGTTAACTACAAATACATCCAATAATGTACAAAAAACTAATAACTGTATTAAAAAAATTCTCACAAATCCACAATTCACACACAACATACAACAAAATAAAGTATCATAGTCCACAAACAAATAGTCTCAACAATAAAGTCTAATGAAATGTAAACTAAACAAAAATCTAGCTAAAGCATCACCAATCATCTTCTGCTTCCACATTCAAATTCAGTTGCTGATATAGAGTAAAAATAGGGTGAGCAGGAAACTGCACTGAGTTATCAACCTTCATAAATCTGACCATTGCATCATCATAAGTAGCATCATTTTCAAACTACTGTCTTAACATATCATTAAATTGAGCATTTCTGTCATCCATATTTTCCATTCTATGATCCATTCTCAAAATATCTCGCTGTTGGATCATCATTTGCTCTAAAAGTTCTTGGATAGTAGGGGTATAGAAGTATCTAAAGTAGAAGGAATATCCCTAGTCCTACTTCCAGATCTCCATCCAACATGAGATTCATAAGTGTTTAGATTGGCAAGCACAATAGTTTTGAGAGGTTCAATCCTCTCCTCATCTAGTTTATAATCAACTCCTGCTTGTTCACATAGTTTGAAGATAATGGCATGGTGTTCTAAACCTCCAAAAGTCTCTCTAAAAGTAATAGATCGAGTGTTCCTATAAATGGATAGAGCCTACATCTGTCCTTTTCATATGTTGGATACAGAAGTTCAAGATGGCTCTATCCCTTGTAACCTCACTATGATGATTTCTTGGTATCATTCTTCCAGAAATAAAATAGTGACAGGCTTTAGATACTACATTTAACATAGAAAGTGGAAAGCTTACCTTAACTCCATTCTTCACCTTCCAGGTTACTCGTCCATTAGTGCAAAAAGAAATAACCTCATCCAAGGCCTCATTCATAGTAGTAAACAATTTATATGGGCTGCTATACACATCTTCCAACTGATAAAATTTGTTAATCTTACTTGGAGTAAACTCCACCATTTTTGCTCGAATAAAAGCATAGTCTTCATAAGTCTCCTTGAAATTGGCATAGAACTCCATCACCAAACTAATAATCTCCTCGATAGTAAATTAGCAGAAATTCTCTCACTGCTGAGCATTAATTAATTTCTCGACTTCTCGTCATAGATTTTTAAATCCTCAATCTAGAGTCACTTTTTTAGTTGTATGGAGACTATTGAAGAAAATGTTGGCCTTGTATTTGATAAACTTTTGATCATCAAAATCTACCTTTTCTTTCCTTTCCTCATTCTAGGTGTCATGGTAAATCTACAAAAAATTGATAAAATCCAAATAAATTCCCAAAAATTCAAAAAATCACAATGTGAAACATTTTAAACTTAAATCTACCAAGTAAGAGTTCTTCCTTCAAGGATTTTCTCAAAATCTTCCAAAAAAACTCAAAATTTTGGATCTCGACAAAATAAGATAAATCATTGGTGAAATTAGAAAAAATTGAGTTCAAAGTGTAGCTCTTACCTAGAGAAGATGAAATACAAACTTTGTTTGCCTTAAAATCGCCTCAAATCTGAGCAATAGCAAGCCCTAGGTTTAAAAACTGGAGGTTGAAGGTGGCTCAGATGGTAAAAATGGTATGTCACTATGCAAATTGCAAATTTTAATGGTGTTTGGGTCGGTACGGGTCGAGGGCGCTGTCGGCACCAGTGGCAAAAAAATACTTATTTTAATTTTTTTCAATTTTCAGTTTTCTTTTAATTTACTCCAAAGTTTATTTAGTTTTTTTGAACATTAATTTTCATCTAAAAATAATTCACAAATAAAAATTTTCACAAACAATAGCAAACTAACTTTTGTATATGAAAATACGCTTTTTACAAATACATTTTTCTAATCACATTTCCACATCCTTAAAGCAAACTAAAATATAATTCAACGTCGAAATCAAGCCACAACATAGTATTCTGACACAAAACTATACGCATAATCAAAGTTCTAAAGCAAAGTAAATCAAATCTGCGCAATTACATTAAAACATAAGTATTTTAAAATAGTAGAGAGTCCAACTTCTTCAATTAATCTTCCTCATCTTTTGTACTTTCTCCTCCTCTAATTCCTTCCATAGACTGGTAATGGACATACAAATTGTAGAAGGGTTGGTACAAGAACTGATTAGTCAAATTTTTTTCAATATATTCATTTTTCTTCAACATCTGCACTAATCCCGCTTCAATTGTCCCAGTATGCTCAAAGATCTCCTTCATTCTCCAATCTAGGTGATCAAAAAGGTAGTTAAGATTTCGTATTGCATTCATAATACTCCGTAGTTCTCTTTCTATTTTCTTCATTCTCTTCTCTAAAGTTATTGAACTTCCAACTGTTGGTGGCATCAATGGCGTTGAAGCATGTGATGAATGGTCCAAAATACAATCTAATGCTTCATTTCCACTCCTTATATAATTTCCATCAATAGGAATCATGGGCTCCCAAGGTAGTAAAACTTTTTCCCAACTTTCATTTGGAACTTGAGATTAATTGCAAAGTAGGAAATTTGTAGAAGGATTCCCAAGTCCATATATTGTCCCATTCAAATTAATACCCATAACAGATTAGAAAATAATTGATCCAACATCAATGGGTTTTTCTATTTGAACGCAATAGTTTAAAATGTCACTTTCTCTTATAACTCTACTAATCTTCATGGTAGGAAGTATTTTTTTAGAAATAAAGTAATGCCATTGTTTTGGAATTAGATTAAGCAACAAAGCAGAGAAACTAACGCATGCCCCATCTCTGATTTCCCAATTATCATTTTCATCCATCAGAGAATTATATACTTCTTGCATCATATCTTTCATTGAGATAAAATTTGTATAATGACATATTGGAACGTTTTCTATCATATACAAATCATTAATCCGAGCTGTAGTAAATGGTACAGCCTTACCTCGAATGAAGACAACTCCATGGGTAATTCCATGTAAGTTAGCATAAAAATCCTTTACTACAGGTACTACAACTGTAGCAGTAGTGTAGCACACAACTTCACAATGCCTTTATACAATGATTTTCTCAATTTGTGAATATGGATTACTCACTCTATGATTGACAAAGCCTATCTCCTTAATATGTCTCTTCTTCATGATGACTTTGTCGTATAATCTCTACGTGTCAAAACTGATAAACTTTCTTCTATTGAAAACTCCATACCTTCAAGTTTTTCTGGAATTGGAAGCCATGGAATTTGAAACTAGAAAGTTTATGGACATCCAAGTTAGATTTTAGGACTTTAAAAAAACCTCTTAGCGGTTATTGTAGAGCAAAATCTCACCAAAGTCCGCCAAACCCGTTCAACACATGGAAGAAGTTTGGGATGTCGTCAGCGCTCCCACTGACATTGTCAGCACCATAGTCATTCAGGCGGGCACAGTCGGTGCCCCTTCTGGCGCTGTCGGCTCCAGAGGCCAAATTCACGTCTAAAATTTATTTTTGTTCAATTTGATTCCAAATTTTCATCTAATACCAATATTTGTCTAAATTTATGATATAAAAAATTATGTAGGACTGAAAAATACTATTAATTTCTAATACATAAACACATTTAATAACAAAATAGTAATATATATATATATATATATATATATATATATATATATATATATATATATATATATATATATATATATCGATTTATAAATGTGCTGCCTCCCACAAAGTGCTTGGTTTTATGTCGTCAGCCTGACATACCATTTGTTTTATTTGGTTGGATTAACATTAAAACTTCTTTAAATTATGGTATCTGTCCTTCATTATAATGTTTCAATCGATGTCCATTAACTTTAAATATTTCTAGTTTTAGGATCATTAATAACGATAGTTCTGTAATGATAGACTTTAATCATTTAAATGGTCCTAACCATTCAGATTTCAGTTTTCCTAGAAAAAATCTCAATCTTATATTATATAGTAGAACTTCTTGTACAGGTTCAAACTTCTTATTAAAAATCTTTCGATCATGCCATATTTTCATTTTCTCCTTATAAGTTTTTTGCATTATCATATGCTTCATTTCTGATCTCCTCAAGTTCATTGAGTTGCAATATACTTTTCTAACCAACATCTTTTAGATAAAAATTAAATTCGTTAATAGCCCAAAATGGTTTATGCTCCAATTATACTGGTAAGTGACATGTTTTTCCAGAAACAAATCTGTGTCGGGACATTCTTGTAGGATTCTTATAAGCATTTATGTATGCCTATAATACAATATCTAATCTAGCATACTAATGCAACTTATAAGAATTTACAGCTTTTTTAAAATTCAATTTATTTCACAATTTGATATTTCTGCTAGGTTGCTAGTCTAAGGATGATAAGCAGTAAAGAATCTGCATAATATCATATTTATTTGTGAATATATAGGCATTTTGTTTCTTCTAGAAATATTTCCTGCTCGTTGACTTCGATCACATGTTTTAATATATTCATTAGCATCTATTAAAAAAATAGGCCAATAAAATCCAGCTTGCAAAATTTTATAAGCAGTTGTATTTGTTCCAAAATGTCCTCCTAATTCAGAATCATGATATCTTTCAATTCTTTGTTGAGTTTCTTCATAAGGCACACATTTTCTGATAATTAGATCTTTACATTATTTATATAAATATGGGTAATCCCAAAATAGAGTTTTGAACCATATATAAATTTCTTTAGCTCTTGATTCTTAATATCTAGTAATGGAATATCACTTACAATATAATTTATTATATCGGCATACCACGATTTATCTATTTTATCAATACGATATAATTGTTCATCAGGAAAATTTTCTAAAATTTCATCTGTAAAGTTAGTTAATATTTCTTTTTCTAATCAAGACAAATGATCAGCTATTTGATTTTCATTTCCCTTTCTATCAACTGCAGAAAAATTGAATTCATGTAGTATAAATATCCATCTAATTAACCTTGATTTTTAACATCCTTCTTTTGCATTAAGTATTTAAAGCAGAAAGAGTTGTATGCACTATACATTTAGTTCCAATTAATTAAGGACTAAATTTATCAAAGGCATATACAATAGCTAATAACTCTCTTTTAATAGTAGTGTAGTTAACTTAAGCATCATTTAGAATTTTACTAGCATAATATATTACTTTAAATACTTTGTTGTCTTTTGTCCTAAAATAGCCCGAATAACACAATCACTAGCTTCACTCATTATTTCAAATGGTTTTTCCCAATTAGGAGGGACTATTATAGGTGTTGTGGTTAATTTTTCTTTCAATAATTCAAATGATTTTATGCATTCCTTATTAAATTAAAATTTCGTATCTTTTTCTAAAAGTTGGCATAATGACTTTGTTATTTTTGAAAAATTCTTTATATAATGCCTCTAGAAATAAGCATGTCTTGGAAAACTTCTTACCCCTCTGACCGTAGTCGGTGGTGGTAAATTTTCAATAACTTGAATTTTTGAAAAACCTACTTCCATGCCATTTTCAAAAATTTTATGCCCAAGTACTATTCCTCTTGCAACCATAAATTGACATTTTTGCCAACTTAGTACTAGGTTTATTTTTTCACATAATCCTAGAACATTTTCTAAATATTTAAAGCATAATTCAAATGAAGTCCCGAACACAGAAGAATCATCTATAAATACTTCCATTTCATGCTCAATCAAATTACTAAATATTAACTTCATACATATTTGAAATGTTGCAGGTGAATTGCATAGTCCAAAAGACATTCTACAAAAAGCAAGTGTTCAATAAGGGCATATAAATGTTGTCTTGTCTTGATCCTTAGAAGCAATTGGAATTTGATGATAATTTGTATATTGATACACTTAAAATAGTTTTTTTAGACACATTTTAATATCTATTTTTGAGATATTGCGCTTTAATGGAAGGTATTTTTGTGTTTTTCTTGTAAATATAGGTAAAAAGGGTGAAAAATGCTTAAAAGAGTGAAAAAGGATCAAATTTGGAGGAAAAAAGGTGAAAAATGTGCAAAAGAGTTTTGACTCCTAAGCGTCGGTTAAACAAGGAAGGCCGTGCCTAAGCGCCAGAGGCCCCACGCTTAAGAGCCAGTGGCAGTTATTGTACGATTAAACTTAGTTTCTGCAAATTTTGAAGAGGTTCTTGAGGCACCCTAAACAAAAATTATCACGAAAGGATGCATCTCTTGAGGAAATACTATGAATCCAGACATATTTTTAAGAGAGACCAAGGCACCTTTTGCAAAATTATAAAAGAACAAAATGAGGACTTAGAAAAGAGTCCTGAAAGTATAGGAAAGTTTTGGTAGTTCTCATTTGGGGAGTTAGTTTGGAGAGATTTTCAGGCACCACTTTTACTTTTATTTTATCCTTTTTGTTATTTTATTTTGAGTGATTATAAAGAGAAGAGAAATAAAGGAACTTGAAGAGTTTGGTGAAAGACTTGAGATAAGTTTTTATCTTTTTATTTTGAGACTACTTTTTGTTTTAATTGAGACTTGTTGGTTTGACAATGATTTCTTCTTTTAAACTAAAGTGTAGTTTTGTTTTCTCTATGGATTCTGAGCAGTTTTCTTTATCTTTCTTCTTAAAATGATAAGTAATTAAGTTTTAAACAGAAGTTATGAAAAGTATTGATCTTCAATGTTGGAAGAAGTTGTGATGATTTAAATTCAAACACTTCATTTACTTCTTGATTTGGCAAATTGAGATGTTAAAATTTGTTGTGTGAACATGTAAGAACCAAGCTAGTATTGTCTCAGTCAACATATGGAAAGTATCACATGAGATTGTATGAATTAAAATGTAGTTCATATGATTGAGGGCAAATAAATAAGAAAATATTCTATGAAGGGTGTAGAGTTAAAGGACTTTAAAGCGGTAGGTTAATGCCCCCAACATGGTTTATTATTTTAGGTTATGATACGAGATATTAGCCCCTAGGTGGAGGGAATCGAGGGAACTCTAGAGTGAGAGCTAGTATCTTCTCTGCCTAGTCAGTCTTTAGAACTATTCAAACTTTTAATTAGTCAATGTTCTTTATAGCATCTCTAATAAGGTAAAGAATATTATTACTCCTATTTGGCACAACACAATTTGCATACTTCCACAATAGAATTCTTATACTTATTGCTGATTCATAACAAGAAGAAAGATATTTTCATATTTAGTTCTTTTCTTCTACAAAAACTCTAGTTATCTTTTTAAATTGTTGTTGTTCTATTAAAATATTGAAAAAACCAAAAATATTTAAATTTTCATCACAACAAAAATGATATTTAGTTTAGATAATTATCTTGTTATTAAAAATAGAAAGATTGTTGTTCAATAGTGCATATTGTGTATTCTCCCTGTGGGTTCGATATTCTGGTCTTAATCAAAATGTCTTATATTACTTGGTAACGATACGTATACTTGTGTAGTACCTTAATATATATAAATTAAAAATAAATTCTTTTTTTTTAGGATCTGGTTTTTGGTTTTGTTGCAAAGTAAGGAAATATAAGTGAAATATAATCTGAATTATTGTTGTACTATGCATCTTAGAAGTATCCAGGGATCAAGTTTTAGGCGCCGTTGCCGGAGAGAAATTAATTTTAAAAGCAAATTTCTATTTTTAGAATGTCATATTTAAACTTTAAGTTATCTTATTTATTTTGAAGGACTGGTGCCTTATGATTCTGAATTAGAAATAACTATTAGAAAAATTAGAAAAACCCAAAAAATTATAAATTTTCAAAAATCCAAAAAAATTACAAAAATGGCAGAAAAAATTAATCAAAATGCTAAAATTCATCAAGATTTTAGACCTTTAAGAGATTATGCCAACCCTACTGTAGATGAACTTCATTGTAGTATTCAAAAACCTAATGTAGTGGCTAATTCATTTGAGCTTAAGCTTGCTAGTATCCAAATGGTATCAAATAATTAGTTTGGGTGATCACCAACTGACGAACCAAATTTACGTCTTGCTAATTTTCTAGATTTGTGTGCTACATTTAAATACAATGGTGTATCAGATAATGTCATAAGACTTAGGTTATTTCCTTTCTCACTGAGGGATAAAACTAAGATGTAGTTAAGTTCATTAGCATCTGGATCTATCAGAACTTGCGGTGATTAGGCACAAAATTTCTTTGCTAAATATTTTCCACCATAAAAAAATGTAAAGCTTAGAAGTTATATTACATCTTTTAATTTGTTTGAAGGGAAATCAGTTTATGAGGCATGATAAGCATTTAAAGAACTCTTAAGAAAGTGTCCACACCATGCTATACCAGATTGGTTAATAATTCAAACTTTTTATAATAGATTAGTTGGATCTCTTAGATCAATCATCGATGTCGCTGCTGGTGGTTCATTGATATCAAAACCATTTCATGATGCTCATGCTTTAATTCAGGAAATGGCTACTAATAATTTTCAATGGCCTTCTGAGAGGGTAAATCCAAAGAAAGTAGCCAATATTCATGAAACAGATGCATTTACCATGTTAGAAAATCAAGTTGATGCAATTTCAAGGAAGTTAGACCAATTTGGAATGAACTTTTCTCAACCAATTTCCATGTTTAAAGAGAATTCATTAGGCTAAATGGTAGATTCTCAAGCATCATTAGAAACTTTGAATGTCATAAATAATAAGCAGAATAACCCATATTCAAATTATTATAACCTAAGTTGGAAGAACCATCCCAACTTTAAGTGGAATAACAATACGAGTGATAATAATCAGCAATAGGAGAACAACCAAGAAAACTCATTGGGAAATTGGAACAATAGAGGGAATAATAGTTATAAATCTACTTATCATCCAGCTTTCAGCAGTAATACACAATTTAAGGAAAAGAAGTTTCCAATAGAAGAAGTGGTGTTACAAATGGGAAAGCAATTACAAAGTCAAGGAGCTATAATTAGAAATATTGAGAATCAACTTGGGCAAATAGCAAATTCATTATGTAAAAGATCTCAAGGAACACTTCCTAGTAATACTGAATCAAATCCAAAAGACTAGAATAAATAACAAGTAAAAGCCGTTCAACTTAGAAACGGAAGAGAGTTGGAAGGTTGAGTTCAAAAAAAATTGAAGTAGATAGAGAAGAAATTGAAGAATCAAAAGAGGACACTCCAAAAGATTCTGAGAGACCTATTTCTCTACTAAAAATTGATTTTGAAAAACCACCACCTCCATTTCCTTAGAGACTTCATCAAAAGAAGTTGGATAAACAATTTTCAAAATTTTTAGAAATATTAAATAAGCTTTCAATTAATATTCCATTTTTTAGGCCTTAAAACAAATGTCGAGCTACGTAAAGTTTATGAAGGATATTCTCAACAGGAAAAGAAAGTTTAAAGATAATGAGACTGTTGCACTTAGAGAGGAGTTGGCCCATACCAAAGTTTTGGTAATTTGAATCCACATTGGACAAAACCAAAGAAGGAGGACCGTAATGAACATTTTTGGTGAAGGGATGAAGTGATTTTAAGTTCAGTTGGAGGGTCAAATTGAAGGATTTTGGAATTTTGGTCAATTTGGGCATGTTGGGCTAGACTTGGGACTATATTGGGCCAGACCTGGGCTAAGTCCAAATTTATTGTTGAAATTTATCAATAGGAACATCATAAAGTGTTTTCAACACAAATTGAGTGCCAATTTTAGGGTTAAGGCAATCAATTTAGTGAAATTTAGAGGCATAGCCTATTTGGGGCTTTTGTACTTAAGTCAAAATTAAATGAAATTGAGGCTTCACCGAGGCCAATTGAAGGTCAAGTTTGATGTATGGGAAGGTCATGAAGTGTTTTCAACATAAATTTTGGCAAATATAGTGGGCTATAAGTTTAATTGGGTGAGATTAGGTCATGTGGCCAAAATTGGGGCTTTTTATTTGGATCAAAATTGGGCTCAAAACATGGACCAATTAAGCTTGGATTTGGTTTAGATTAGTCATATGAAAGATGAATTTGAGTTTAGGATTGAAATTGGGGAATATGGGGACCAATTTGATGGACATTTGAAGTGGATTTGGGGAAATTGGACCTTTAAAAGCAATTTGGTGGTTTTGGTCAAAATGGTCAAATTGGCCAAATTGGGTCATGTGGTAGTTGAGAAAAATGAAATTGGGAATATTTGGAGTATTTTGGGAAATTTTGGAATTGTTGGCTAAGGAGGGGTATTTTGGTAATTTGGCAATTTTCTTTGGTGATTTTGGGTAATTTGGGTATTTTCAAAAGGTTTGAAATGATTTTTAGAACAAATTTGGGTATTTTTGGTAAATTTTGGAATTTTGGCCAAATTTAAGCTTCTAAGGGTATCTAGTTAATTTGGGAGAGTTTAGGGGCAAAAGGATAAGTTGGGTATTTTTGGTAAAATCGGGGGTTGACCACCACAAATAAGCTATAGACCAATGGAAACCCCATTTAGGTCCTTTATGTACTGGTCTTAGATAAACCCTAGCCTAGGGCAAGTGGGTTTAGGGGACCATCTACATGAGTATCCCAAAAGTATCAAGGGACCAAAGTCAAGAAATTTTAGTTTGTGCTTGTGAGTGGTTGTAAGTGAGGTGAATGCTGGTGAGTGCCTTAGCTCTAAACCAACACTCAGGGCAAACTCTAAGGTCCAACTATCCTATAAGAACTCTTCTTGAGCTCCCCCATAGTGACCCCACCTACTAAGTACTAGACGTTAAGATCAATATGTTGAACTTCAAATTGAGTACAGAGGAGTTTAGAATTTCTAACGGTGAGGGTTCCTTTTCTAGTTTTTTAGGAAGTGTCAACAGGAAGTCCTATGGCTGGACCTCAGGCTACTAAAGAGGAACACTAGACCTCAACCTAAAATGAGGTCAACAAATGGACCCTCCATAGGTTTGGTGTGCGGGGCAAGCAAACTGCGCATATTAGCATTGACCGACGAGATCAACAAAACCAATACAAACTCATAAGTTAAGAGACACAGAAGAGGTGTGGGATTGTGTGTGTTATTTGCTTCTGCTGGGGAATATAGATGGTGAATATTTGATCAAAGTTGAGAAGTAAGGACTCTCACTGGGGATTGGAGAGTGGATTTTGAGTTATGAGATTTCAGGAATTTATAGAAGATGGGAATCAGTGTGTTAGTGCTAACCTCAGGGTGGGATATGAAATTCACGTATTAATTTTAGAAAAGGGTTGAAAGTTAAGGACCGATCATGAAAAGAGAGGAATCAGAAGTTAGGGACTGGTCCCAAGACAAGGATTGAAAGTTAAGAATTAATCATAAGAGATAGCATCAGAAGGTAGCGACCGACCATAAAAAGTTGAATAAAAAATTAGGAACTAATTTGAAAATGAGAATTGAAAGGTAAAAATCAATCTCAGAAGAAAGCTTCAGAAGGTAAGGACCAACCTAAAAAAGGGGAATAAAAAATTAGGGACTGATTTGAAAATGAGAATTGTAAGGTCGTGATCAATCTCAAAAGAGAGCAACGAAAGGTAAGGACCGACCTCAAAAGGTGTGAATCGGAAATTATGGACTGATTCTAAAATAAGAATAGAAAGCTAGTGATCAATCTCAAAAGAGAGCGTCGGAAGGTAAGGACCGACCTCAAAAGGTATGAATCAGAAATTAGATACTGATTCTAAAATGAGAATTGAATGGNTGAATGGTAGGGATCAATCTCAAAAGAGAGCGTCGGAAGGTAAGGACCGACCTCAAAAGGTATGAATCAGAAATTAGATACTGATTCTAAAATGACAATTGAATGGTAGGGATCAATCTCAAAAGTGAGCATCGAGTGGTAAGGACTGAACTCAAAATGTGTGAATCAGAAGTTAGGGACTGATTCTAATATGTGAATTGAAAGGTAGAGATCAATCTCAAAAGTAAGCGTCGGAAGGTAAGGACCAACCTCAAAAGGTGTGAATAAAAAATTAGGGACTGGTTCTAAATTGAGAATTGAAAGGTAATGATCAATCTCAAACGAGAGCGTCGGAAGGTAAGCACCGACCTCAAAAAGGTGAATCAGAAATTAGGGAATAATTTGGAAATGAGAATTGAAAGATAAGGATCAATCTCAAAAGAGAGCGTCGAAATGTAAGGACCAACCTCAAAAGGGTGAATCAGAAATTAGGGACTGATTCTAAAATGAGAATTGAAAGGTAGGGATTAATCTCAAAAGTGAGCGTCGGAAGGTAAGGATCGACCTAAAAAAGTGTGAAGCAGAAATTAGGGACTGATTCTAAAATGGGAATTGAAATGTAGGGATCAATCTCCAAAGTGAGCATCAGAAGGTAAGGGCCGACCTCGAAAGGTGTGAATAAAAAATTAGGGACTAATTTGAAAATGAGATTTCTATAGAGTTTCTAATGTTTAATTTAAAGACATGAGTTGTATGAAAAGGTTGACATTGTTGAAGAGGATTTGAGAAAATTTGAATGTTTTTTAGTAGAATGTTAAATTCCGCGGGGATGTGAATAGAATTTGTGTAAACAAAGATAGTTGTGTTGCGCGAGCAAAGAGTAAGAAACTCTGAAATTGAGAGAATCTACTCGACATATTTATTTTCTTTTCTTGTTGTTTTTATCATATTTAATTTTTTTTTTCAAAACATGCTTTAAAAATTTGATTTTAGTTGGTTGATTTTTCAAAAAGAGTTGTTTTGTTTTTTATTTATTGGTTATTTTTGTTTAAATTTTATTATCGTTAAAATTTTTTTGTTTGTCATTTTGTTCTTTGTTCCTTGTAATTTTGAACCAACGTGTAGTTCGTGGCATCCATCAATCGCATAAAAGGCAATTAACAAAAAGGCACATTTCTGAAAGAAACTTCGTTAATTTGCTCCAACAAAATGTTACAAATCAAATGTAGGCCAACGCCTTAAAAAAGTACAACTTGTAAAATGCATCAAAGTACATCCAAAATATCTCGTGCCAATTACACATTATAGGCTGAGTATCTCTGGTACATATCATATTGCTGTAATGTAGTAAAGTAGAAAGAAATCTTATGAATGTTTGTTCCTGCTATGATGAGCTCTTGATCGAGTTGACCTTCTAAGCCACGCTACAAGACAAGAGTTCCCTTTGCTTGTGCTTAGAGGTGCAACCCTCTCATAGCTCGTAAGGTAGTAGTTCTTCTAGCTCTGGATCTGGCTAAAATTCCTGGGGCATCTTATTGTCGTCCATTCGTCGGAAGGTTACGGACACCCTGCGGTGTCGCACTCTTGGAATACACTGTTTGGCAACGTCTGAACCATTGCCTTTAAGAACAACCACTAAGCTAACTAGTAAGGGAATCTCCACAGAGCCTCTGAACTTACCAGGGCCAATGATGTCAATTTCTTTCACAAATATGATGTTACTTTTACTCATGAATGAGACCTTACTAAAAGGCCTCACGATGCCATGGTGATCGATGTGTGGAGGAATGCAATCACCCTTATCGTAGATGTTGATAATACAACTTTTTCAAATGCAGGTAGGAGGCAGAATACTCCATCTGACCATCATTTTGATCATCCACTTTCTCATTGGCGGTAGTGGATCTACTTGATCGTGTGTGAGGATCCCAGATGAATTCCCTTATCTGTAATTTGTGAAGTTGTAGCAGCAGCCACACTAGATAGTAATCCTTATTTTTCCTAGAATCCTTTTCCTCAGCTCAAAATAGGTCCTTTTTATATGTATACCTGCTTGACCTCTGTCACTTAGGTCTAAAATGCAGTCGAGTATACTTTGTTTGTTAGTCTCTGAGAAGACTCTGGTTTACAGTTCTAATCCCTCCAATATGTTGATGAATTTTCCCTATACTTCTTCGTAGAACTCAAAGTCTCTTTTATTTACTTTGCTCTTTTTATAATATTCCACCGTACTAGGGTTTGACAGTTTTCGTGGGTATTCCCTCATTTGAACATCGGTGGGAACCCAGGCTGGTGTTGTCTCTAGCTCTAACATAATGTATGATTCTATACTAATAGGACGTTTGACTATGTACCTCTCGGAACATACGACTCTACATCGATTGGGACATATGGCTTTGCCTCTATCAGGTAATCAGCGGTCTGAGACCCATCATTGGTAGATGCATATTCCTCTAACGTGATGTAGTGTTATAGTTGTAGGACATTACAGTCGAGGCACTCCATGAATGCCCCTGTAGCTGACGCCCGTACAGGTATTTCGTCATTGTAGGTAGGGCAACCCGTACAGAGAACATCTGAACCTGGTAGTATCTTTGGCTTTGTAACAAACTCGAGTTCCTCATCCCTAGCGGATTGGCTGGAGGAGGTCTCTTTTAAGCCTGGATCATAAATGTATCCCTCAGGAATAGGAGTGAGCAAGTTGCCTGTCTCTTTCTGGCGTCTCTTCTCCTCTCGTAAGAAAGCTCTCTATTTTCATCGGCTGGTGTTTCTTCGATGTGTTCTTTACAGTGGAGAAAATGGTATCCTTTCAATTTTAGCAGCAGCTAAGCCCTTAGTCGGCGTAGCTATCATGGATGGTAAACGACTGGGCCCTTCCATTTGGTCCTGTTGTACCATCACGTTCTTTCCTTTTAGTGATGCACTGCCTTTGGTGGCCACCCTTAGTAGTGAGGGCATCCCTTCCTTTTCTTGTTGATTGACAAAATTCATTAAAGGTCCCTCGTAATCCACGCCGACTTGGTTAAATTCCATGTTAAAATCTATAGTGCCGCCCTGCGGCGCCATTTCTTCACTTAGTGTGAGATTCCAACCATCTTTGAAGGCAAAGATCAGCCTCTGGCCTGACATTTCTCTGCAAACGACAGGAAAAATGTCATTGGGCTGAAACTTAGTGTGAATAACAACAAAAAAAAGTATTTACTAAAGAAAATTTTTGTTTATTTTGGTGAAGAGATCGTTTATTTATGTGTGAATTTTTTTTAAATTAGTAACATATTAAGTTTTAACAGAGGAGATTGAAGTGTGTAATTTTCAAGAAAAAAAATTATTATGTTGAGGTTAATTTTTTTATAAAAATTTTGGACATGGTCACAGACTTTTGGCCACATTAATAACCCCAAAACAGTTAAGATTTTTAAATTTTAAATCAAGCAAAGGCAAGCAATATTAGATTGCGTAGTATGTCTTCAGGTATCGTTCGTTGATTGGTAGCAAGAGTCTTTCACCCAGGAAGTCTATTAACTAGTAATCTCCTCATGCATAAACCTTTTCAATGACAAGTGGTCCCTCCCAAGTTGGCTCGAATTTTTCACCTATCTTGCGGCATGCAAGAATATGCCTTTTGAGCACGAGGATGTGGTCACAAACTTTGAATGTCCTTGGACGGTCCAATTTCTCATGAGGTTGTACCATCTTTGCCTAGTAAAGTTCCAGATGTTGTTGTGCTTCAAGTCATTGTCCTTTCAAAATCATCAGTTCCTCGAGTCTGAGCTTTGCAATTTCTTCTATTGTGAGTTGGTTGGTGACAGCGACTCTGAGAGATGACATCTGAATTTCTAATGGTAGCACGACCTCGGACCCGTACATGAGCATGAGGGTGTACACTGAGTGGGAGTCCTGAGCATCGTTCGGTAGATCCACAAAGCTTCTAGCAATTTGCTATGCCAGTCTCTTTTGTTTTTCTCCAATGTTTTCTTTAAAATCTGTACTAGTGTCTTGTTGAAGGCCTCAACCAATCTACTAGATCTGGGATAGTAAATTGTAGAGTATCTCCAATCTATCTCATTTCTTTTGACGAAATTGTTTATTTTGGTGCTTATGAAGGTTGTCCCATTATTGGAAATTATTCTTTGCGGTACTCTAAAATTGTAGATGACTTGGCTTTTGATGATCTAAAGAACGTGCTGTGTCGTAACCTCTCGTAATGGTACTGCCTCTACCTATCTGGAGAAATAGTCTGCAGCGGCAAGTATGAACCCGTGTCCTTTGGAAGATGAATGGTCTATTGAACCTATTATGTCTATGCCCCAAACTCAAATGGCCACGAAGCAACGATTGGGTGTAGCGCATTCAAAGGTTGGTGTAAGACCACCCCATGCACCTGACACTGGTGACATCTTCTGGCTATATCCATATAGTCGGACATCAGTGCTGGCCAATAATATTCGAGTCTCTTGATCTTTATTTTCATTTTTGGTCTTGACTGGCGAGTGCCACAAAATCTAACATGTACTTCTTTGACAATATTTTGGGCTTTGGCTTTGCTTAGGCATCACAGCCACATCTGGTCAAATGATCTTCTGTAGAGAACATTACCAACCAAGGCTAATGACATCGACCTTTTTGTAATGTGATGTGCCTCAGACTTGTCTTCCGACAACTTTCCAGTATGCAAATATTCTATTAATGGCTTGCGCCAATCTTCATTGCTATCTGCAGTTGCAATCATTATTTCTTCTTTTCCGAGCTTGTGTAGAACTTCAAGGTCGATTCGAGACAGAACTTGTCTTCCTTGTACGGTGATTTCGATGGAATCCTCCAGGGGACATGCTAATTCAATAGCAAGTTTTTGTAGAGCGTCGGCATGGGCATTATATCACCTAGGAATCTGATACAAAGTCACGTAGGGGATTTGCTCTAGTAGCTTCATCGCGTATCGATAATATTCTGCTAGTCTTGGTTTTAAAATTTTGTATTATCCAACAACATGTTGGATAACGAGTTGAGAGTCACCGTAGATGGAAATATCTGTTATATCCATTGAAATTGCCAACTCCAATCCGTTGATTAAGGCTTCATATTCTGCTTTGTTGTTGTTGCATGACTCTGTCAGGTGGTATGAGAACCTCAACATGCCCTTATCTGGCTTGATAAAGATCAAGCCAATCCTTACTTTGCCGGGTATGACGATGCCTGATCTTTTGTCTTTTCTGGCTGATGAAGCACCGTTAAAGTACATCTTGCTAGGATTCTGGAGAGTTTTGGTTGGGTCATCAAATTTTGTAATAGGTTAACTTTAGAAATTAGGATAATCTTATGAGAAAGCATGTAAATTCTAAGCTTTTGGGCGGTGAAAATTAACGCCAGACAATGCTTCTCAAAAGGTGGATACCTTACTTCTTTCGGTATCAGATGACAAGTAGAGTGTATTTTCCTTACCCTCATCATTGACTTGGGTTAAGAGTGCTCCAAGAGAGTCTTCTAAGGCCGCAGTATAAAGTATCAACATTTTCTTTGGGATAGGGGCTGCCAATATAGGAGGTGTCGTTAAATATTGTTTAATGTCCTTAAAGACCCGCTGGCATTTCTTTCCCAAATGAATTTGGCGTCCTTTTTAATTAATGCTGAGAAAGACTAACACCAACCTGAGAGATTAGAAATAAAGCGTCTGAGATATAACAATTTCCCCTAGAACGAATGAAGTTGTTTTAAGGTCTTAGGAGCGGTCATTTCAAAGATAGCTTAAATCTTATCTAGGTCGATCTCGATTCCTCGATGACTGACAACAAATCCTAGAAACCTTCTAATGGTAATGCTAAAGGCGCACTTTAAGGGATTCATTTGAAGGTCATATCGTCCTAACCAATCGAACACCATCCTCAAATCACACAAATGGTCTATTTTTCATTTGCTTTTGATGACCAAATCATCCATGTAGCATTAAGTTGTCAAAATTTTTTGTCATTTCATGTTGATATGTTTCTTCAGCGTTCTTTAACCTAAACGACATCTCTTTGTAGCAGAAAATTTTGATCGGTGTCTTGAAGGCTGTAAGTACTGCATCCTTGAGAGCCATTTTGATTTGGTTGTATCCTGCTGATCCATCCATAAAAGAGAAAATTTCATGTGTAGAAGCAATATCCACCATCATTTCTGGTATTAGTAGTGAAAACACGTCTTTTGGACATGCCTTGTTCAAATCTTTGAAGTCCACGCAAACACAAATTTGTCCATTTTTCTTCTTGACATGTACAATATTGGCTAACAATGTGGGGTGTTGCTCTTATTTTATAAAGTTAGAGTCTATTAATTTCTTTACCTTGACGATGACTAGTTGCTCTATTTAAAGGCACATTCTTCTTGGAGCTTATTTTACTGGGGTTATATTTTTATCTACCCTGAGTTTATGAACTGCAACTTCTGCAGACAGTCCTGACATTTCATGATAACTCCATGTGAAGCAATCTTTGAATTCTGTTAACAATTTGCTCAATCATAGAGATTCTTCATTGTTGAGTAGTGAACTTATAGATGTAGGTCGAGGTTGCTCTTCAGTACCGAGGTTGATTTCCTTTAGTTCATCAACATTTGATTTAATTTCTTCTTGAAATTCTAGTGGGGCATCTTCTAGCAGTGAATCAGAAGAGTCATCCTCTATATTGAGGCAATCCTCTCCTGATTCACTAGTATCAACCATATAAAATTCTAAATGTTTGACTAGTCCAACTATACCAAATTTGAGACCCTCTTTTGAGTTGGGAGTTAACTTTTAACAATCCAAAACTCTTCAAAAAGTTGAAATTTATCTTTTGACATTTATTTTGGTAAATGTTCTTGTTGAGTTAACTTTTATACGTAAGGCAAAAAGTAACCAAAAGGCAATTCCTTTAATTCATTAGGATCATCATCCAAATTTACATGATTTTCAAGACTAGTAGAAATAGAAGTACGAAAAAATTTGATTGGCTTTGAACCAGCACTACAAACTTCATTGACCTCTAAACTCTCGACCTTTTGAGGGAGGATCGGAGCCATAGTATTCACATAGTGGTTTATCCAATTGTACATCATCTCATTATTGCTTTTATCTGCATCTTCTAAGGATATCTTGTATTGAGGTTTCTTCTATTTTGTAATCATTATTTCATATTCAGAACTATCTTCATCACCAATGTTGATGGTTGGCCTAGTCCATTCAATGATTAAGTTGGTTCTTGCTAGTCCACGTCTCCAGCCTCAACCTCTAGTGCGTGAACTGAAAAAACCTCCACCAACTTGTTGTAAGAGAGTAGTGGAAGCTCTCTGAAGCATAGTTGAATGGCCCTGCCATTGTACTTCTTCTAGATCTTTACTTTTTTTGTTGCAATTTTGCAAGAGAAGACGATTTTCTTTGGAGGCGAGTAGTAGGCACCAACTTCATGAATGCCAACTTCATGAATTAAAAATGGTTGTAGATCTCCATTGATGTAGTGTTCTTATCCTTATTTGTAATACTTGATGCACTAATGTAGAGATGATGGAACCATGTTGTGTTCGTGAATCCACGGTCAACCCAGTAGAGCATTAAAGAGGTCTCGGCTTCGATGACATTAAACTTGGTGGTTGTTGCTAGTTCTCCAACCTTCATAAGCAATGTAATGTATCCAAGGGCTTTCTCTCCCTTTTGGTTAAATCCTCTTAACATCATTTTATAGGCTGTAAGCTCTTGAGCTTTGATGTCCAAATAAGTCAATGCTCATAGACTCATCAAGTTGAGAGATGCTCTAGGATCTACTAAAACTCTGGACAACACAAATTTGCCGATGTAACGGTGATGTAGAGTGGTCTGTTGTGGTCGGGGGTACCAAGCAAGAAATATTCATCTGTGAAGGTCACCCCAGGTTGTTCTTTCAACAAGCAAACTTCATTTGAAGATGTGCGGGCCAACTGAGCTAAGCAAATCTCTTGGTCGAGCAATACTACAACCAAAGACTCTCTCATCTCATTTGATAGGATCAGAGCATCATTGATGCTTAATCGGGCCGTGAACTTCCTAAGATGAGCTAGCACGTTGTAATCCGCTTTGTATGGTGCTCCAATTTTTTCTTGGTTTTGTGGTTCTTCCACTGGTGGAGGTGGAGGTAGTTCTTCTCGAGTTATTATTTTTTTTCCTTAATCCACTAGAGCTATTCTCGGCGGTAACACTTTCCCACTCCTTAAGTTTATTCTGATAATTTCTTCTTCTTGAGGTACTTTTGTTGAATTTTTTAGTGTTTCTTTTTTGTCAAAAAGATCTAAGTTGTTTGCAAGTGGTGCACCATGGTGCTCGAGGATTAGCTCTTCACTCTCAGTACTGTCACAGCGGTTATCGTTGATGTTTTCTTAGGTTTTTTAATGAGTTCGCTAGACTCAAGTACGATTTGAGGATCATTTTGAGAATCGTGATTAAAGTTAAATTGGTCATAATAAATCACATCATCACTAGAAACAATTAAAATGTAGCCAAAATCACGATCATTATATTCATAAGACCCAAGAGGGGCAAAAAGATAATCATACAAAGTCATGGGTTTGAGGATTTGCTTCTCTAAATCTGAGACAACCAATCTAACAGAGGTAGCCCCTATCCTACCCTCCATGCTATCAATATTTGTGGTAGTGTTATCTTTCTTCTTTATTTTTGACAATGATGAATCTTGTGTTGAAAGCTTCATATCGGTCTTGGCAGGCTGAAGAGTCTGAACGGAGGATTGTTTTGATGCGTTCTAGATTTGATTCAATATTTTCTTAGATGATTTGCACCAGACTGCACTCCATCCATCTTTTCCAGTGTATGTGGAAGACTGTTTTGATGAATTTAAGATTTGATTTAGGACCCACTTGAGTTTGTCTCAACTCGTAATCCATCCATCTTCTATAGTATATGGATCAATGAGAGAGATTGGTTCGGCTAAAGTCATATTTATAGAACCTTTTTTAGGTTCTCTTAAATATTCTATTGGGATCATTATTTTCCCTTCTTTAAGATTCTTTTTGAGTCAATCCTTATAGATTAAGCATTATTCTATAGTGTGTCCGTGCAATCGGTGATACAGGCAATAATTTGGTTCTTCCTTTTTATTGACCTCTTCGGGCTTCTTTGAATCTCGTAGTCTCAACTCAGGCTTCTTCATTAGATTTCTGAGCATCTTGGATTCAGCTTCATTTTTTAAAGAATACACTATTTTTTGCCGTTCTTCCAAAGATATTCTCTTATTCCCTATTCGAGGTGACCCTTCTTAAGGTGGTCGGTGGTTGGACTGGCTATTCTGTTTCTGAGCCTGGTTTGATGAGGATAGATGAGGATTTTATACATATATCTTCATTGGTTGTTTTCCTTTATCGACAGTCGCTAGTGTTCTTGATTTCTTCTCAAACACTCTGGTTGCTTTAGACTTCTCGTGTCAATCAATATGTTTGATTTCTTCTTGAAGACTGTTGGCTTCACTGAGTAGCTTCTTGAAGGATTTGATGGAGAGTCCCTTGAGCATGAAAGCTGGTCATGAATGCTTTTGAGTAAAATTTCAATCACATGATGTTTCTGTAGCTGAGGTTCACACTTCATGCTAAGGTTTCTCCACCTCAAGATGTAATCCACCAAATTCTCGTTGGGCTTTTGCTTTTCCATTATGAGCTCTCCTAAAGACACATGATATTGTGCTCCAACAAATATTTTCACAAATAATTTTTCTAGCTTGACAAATGATTTTATTGATCTATTGGGCAAATCAGAATACTAATCAAAGGCAATCCATGATAAGTTGTTGACAAACTGTTGGATGAGTAAAGCCTCGTTATTCCTTCTATTACCACAACTGGCTCGGAAGTGTGTTAGATGTTCTTTGGGATTTCAAGTCCCATCAAATATTTAAAGTTTGGGGCCACAAAACCCTTACATAGAATACAACTTCAAATTATTCCCAGTAAGGTCTACCCTTTAGAATCAATGCACCATCTTTAAGTTGGGTTAAGGCCTTCCAAACTTGTTCGACCATTTGCTTGAATTCTTTCTCCGGTTGCGACAATGTCAAATACTTTAGACCCTGGCTTCATTCCATGATTTTGCCCTGTGGGCTTATGGGAATGTATTGGTATAAGAACCTTAGGTATCCATGCCTTCTTCTTTGATGATGTTGTCTCTGGAGGAAGTGTCCTAACATAAACATTGGAATGCCGAGGAAGAGTAGCTCCCCATGGTCCAGACTAGCTACAGTATCTAGTAATCACTTTGTCTTTTCTTTTAGAACTTTAGGAACATCCTTGTATGATTTATTAAGCTTGAAAAATTAGACATAAGGATGAAATAGACATAAGCTTGAAAAATATGGATCTCTATCTAGAGGTCTCCACTGACTTTGGAAAAATCAAGAAATGTTCCCCTTATCAGAGGCTGCAACATGTCAAAATTGCAAGTCATGGTGAAATGCCTACATGAATGGAGATTTAAAAGACTCCTAACCCTAATTGATTTATTAAAAATGAAATACACATCAAATGGACTTCAAATTATTTCAACATTGTTCTTCTCTATTCATTGAGCAAGAGAGTATTTTTATTTCATTTTTGTGATTTTTCTACACCAAGATATGGATTTTCAAAGATTAGGGACATTTTCTGATTTATTTAATTCACTATTTATCTACTTAAACATGTGACATTATGTCAACCTATGGCGGCTCCGAAGCTCTACACGGTACGCTCCTATTTGCACCGCCATCAACCTCAACGGTGACTAGGCCCACAATTCATATAAGGGAGCACTGTCCGACTTGATCTCATTTGTTGATGAGATAAACACGCTATCAGACGGCTCCCCATCATCGTCCCGAATGGCATAGCCCGAGAACCGTCCATCTTCAAGGCTTGATATCTCCCTCATTTATCAACCAAATTGGATGATTTTTTTTTTAAATGCTCGTCCAGACTAGAGGAATATATCTATATGTTTAAGATGCCATGAAATTAAGCCTAATCAAATGGAGAATAAGAATAGGCTCAGGAAGAGAGGGAGTTTAATACCTTTGCTTCGAGAAGGGAAGCTTCAATCAAAGGTGCTTGGCATGTTCATTGAGGTCCAAGGAGGCTAGGGAATGAGCCTCTTGTTATGGTGATTGGTCTAAGTAGGAATTCAACCAAGCTCGATTTCAGTTGTTGATCAAGAACTATACTAGGGTCTTTGTGAAAGGGGAATTTGATTTGGCTTCTCCTTCTATCCTTGTGGTGAAGGTGTTGGTATGTTTAATTTGAGTTTGGTGGACCGTGGAGGTGTTTGAGCTCTATCCTAGTTTTAGGCAGAAGTTTGAGCTCAAAATTGAGTTTCCATAGTAAAAATTAGTGGGGGAAAGTGGTTGGCTTGAGCAGAGGAGGTCTCAAAGAGTCTCTATGAGCAATTTGGAGTGATCTCTTTGAGTAAATTTCAACTCTCATCCTATGGCCGTGGAGGAGAGCTTTTTATAAAAATGTTTTAAGGGTGGTTGTCATGGCTAACTTGGGGGTGAAAAACTATGCTTAGGTGGAAGGCAGAGAGGCTTTAACATTTGTTTTAGAAGAGGTGGCCTCTAGGTTTGAAATGGGATTGATTCCATGAAGGTAGCTCACCATTTTGGTGTTTTCCGGCCACTAGGCCGGTCGAACAGGTCAGGGGAGGTGGCTAGGTGGTTAGGTGAGCCAGGGAAATATGTCAAAGAAATTAAATAAGTTGAGGTTTAGTTTTGGAAAAAATATCCAAGGCTTAAGCAAATATGGAATCAAAATCACTTGACTTAGGGGACCATTGGTCCATGGCTTAGCTTAGGTGATTTTATGGGGTTTAGCTTGGTCACTGGGGTCCAACTAATGGCTGTGGGGTCATTAATTTGGTGGCTTTGGGGTGGTTTGGCTAATTTTAGTGAATGGCTCCAATGTGATTCAAGTGACCAAAACTTGTGTATGGGCTAGGCTAGGCATGTCAATTGACCCAATTGATTCATGCATGATTGTAATGAACCTTTTTTGCTGAAGGTTTGAAGTGATTTTGAGTTCGATTGGAGGGTCAATTTGAAAGATTTTGGAATTTTGGTCAATTTTGGCGTGTTGAGCTAGACTTGGGTCTAGATGGGGCTAGCCTTGGGCTACGTCCAAATTGATTATTTAAAATTGTCAATAGGAACATCATAAAGAGTTTTTAACATAAATTGAGTGCCAACTTTAGTGTTAAGGCAATCAATTCGGTGAAATTTGGAGGCATAGCCTATTTGGGGCAAATATTGGGGCTTTTGGACTTAAGTCAAAATTAAATGAAATTGAGGCTTCAACAAGTCCAATCGAAGGTCAAGTTTAATGTATGAGAATGTTATGAAGAGTTTTCAAGATAAATTGTGGCAAATCGAGTGGGCTATATGTTTAATTGCGTGAGATTAGGTCATGTGGCCAAAGTTGGGGCTTTTGATTTGGATCAAAATTGACTCAAAGCATGAGCTAATTGAGCTTGGATTTGGTTTGGATTGGTCATATGAAAGGTGAATTTGAGTTTAGGATTGAAATTGGGGAAAACGGGCACCAATTTGGTGGACATTTGAAGTGGATTTGGGGAAATTGGGCCTTTAAAGGCAATTTGCGGGTTTTGTTCAAAATGGTCAAATTTGCCAAATTCGGTCATGTGGTAGTTAAGAAAAATAAAATTAGGATTATTTTGGGTATTTTTGAAATTTTTAGAATTCTTGGAATTTTGGGCTAAGTAGGGGTATTTTGGTAATTTTGTAATTTTTTGGTATTTTTTGGTAGTTTGGGTATTTTCAAAAGGTTTGAAATGATCTTTTGAACAAATTTGGGTATTTTGGGTAAATTTGGGAATTTTGGCCGGTTTTAGGATCCCAAGGGAATCTAGGTATTTTGGGGAAGTTTAGGGGCAAAAGGTTAAGTTGGTCATTTTTTGTAAAATTGGGGGTTGACCACCATAAAGAAGCTATAGACCAATGGAAACCCCATATGGATCCTCGATGTATTGGTCTTAGCTAAACCCTAGCCTAGGGGCCACTAGGTTTAGGGGACCATCTACATGAGTATCCTAATAGTATTAAGGGACCAAAGTTAAGAAATTTTGGTGTGTACTTGTGAGTGGTTGTGAATGAGGTGATTGTTGGTGAGTGCCTTACCTCTAAACCAACATCCAGGACCAACCCTAAGGTCCAACAGTCCTATAGGAACTCTTCTTGAGCTCCCCTATAGTGACCCCACCTACTAAGTGCTAGATGTTATAATCAATATGTAGAACTTCAAGTTGACTACAGAGGAGTTTAGAATTTTAATTGGTGAGGGTTCCTTTTCTAGTTTTCTAGGAATAGTCA
Organism: Phalaenopsis aphrodite; assembly: GCA_003013225.1. NCBI lineage: Eukaryota > Viridiplantae > Streptophyta > Magnoliopsida > Asparagales > Orchidaceae > Phalaenopsis > Phalaenopsis aphrodite. The sequence continues at coordinate 1,570,021 of NEWO01000091.1, forward strand.
ACAGGAAGTCCTATGGCTATACCTGAGGCTACTAAAGAGTAACCCTAGAACTTAACCAAAAATGAGGTCAACAATCAACCAAAATAAGCACTGGTTACGTCGGGTTGACGACGTAAAACCAAGCGTTTTGTGGGAGGCAACCCATAGCTATCAGAGTGTTTTTTTTTTATTTTTGTTTTGTGTGTAATTAAGACAAATTGGGTAGTATTTTTAAAACTATTATGTGTTAGTAAAGATTTTAATACTTTATCTAGTGACATAGACATGTTAGAATGAGTTAAGTTGACTAGTGCAAAAATGTGCACTAGCGCTTAAGCGCCAGATTTGACGCTTAAGCCTGACAATTCAAACACATGTTTAAAATTGACATTCTAGAAGGTTTAACTGCCAATTAGTTTGTGAAATCATGCTAAGGCACTTTCTAAACTTGTCTAGGAGTTATTGGAAGGATTTAAGCCAATAAATAGAAGGGTTTTGTGAACTAATTTCACACCAGATATTTCTAGCCCTAAAAGTCAAAGAGAAAGTGAGAATTAGAGAAAATTTCTTCATGGGAGATGGATTTGAAGAAGGAAGAAACCATGAGGAGGAGGTTCATTAGTCAAAGTGCATAAGAGATGTATAACTGTTTCTTAGCCATTAGTATTAAAGGGATATCACAGAAGATCAACAAAATTAAGAGTACTATGACTTTATTGGAAACCAAGTTACTTGAGTTGCATGCACATCTAAAGCATATTGGATGGCAATTGAAGATGCAATTTAGCCACACAAGTTATATAGAGGAAGTCGATAAGGCGATGTTCATAAAGCAGAAGTGGATTGAAGAAGATAGTATTAGAGCTCGTCATCATAGTATGTTTTACCAACTCTATATTCCTGGAGAGACTAATGAAAGACAGAAATTTGTTCCTTCGAATGAAGAATTGAATCAATTTTAGTGTTAGAATTTGTGTGTTAGAAGTTGTTATTTTCAAGTGATTTAGTGTTTAAGTCTTGTTTTTAGTATTTATGACTTCTTTTATGTGTTTAATTGTGAAATGAATGTTATGTATTTGTATTTAGGAAAATTTTCTCATCTAAGACTATTTAGAGTGAGAATTAAGTGTTTAAAGGTATTTGTACTTGTTTGTGAATTAATATAAGTTAGTTTGTGTGAAAATTTGCGTTATTTTTTGCCTTAAATTGAAATAGTTTTTATGGAGAATTTTTAGAGAGAGGGGAGTTATAGGAAGTTGAAAATGGTCATTTAAGTGCTATAAGACAATTTAGGGGTGGTTTACTTAGGTAAATAGTGCATTTTACTTTAATTTAAAAATTTTGAAAATCATGCATTAGGGGCTAAGCGCCACATCTCGCACTTATGCTCGAGCCAACCCGAGAGGTAGGCGCCTAAGCGCCATTTACCCGCGCTTAAGCGCCATTTACCAGCGCTTAAGCACCGGTTCACAAAAACCGTTTTGCGAACAATTAAAAGTGAAATTTCAGCCCAAAAATCACTATTTTTACATCACCATCACCTTCAACCTCTGAATTTCATGATTTTTGAGGGCTAGGGCACATCTAAATTAAAGATTTCTTGATGAAATCAAGTGAAATTTGCTAGATCCAAGTTCCTTGACGTAAGAGCTTTACTTCTATGCAAAAAAATAATGGATTTTCACTATGTATTTTGAGCACGTTTGGAGAAATTCAAAAATTCACTACTCATGGTGAAAAATGAAAAAAACAAACTACGGAAATTGCTTCGGAAGTGTAGTTTATAATTTGGAATTTTAGCTTAGTAATTTAGACTTAATTTTTGAAGTTATTTTTGGAATTTACAAAATTTATAGATTGGCACCAAGAATGAAGGGGAGCAAAGGAAAGTGCCCTTTCAATTTGAGTAAATTTATTAGTTTGAAGGCTTAGGATCAGTACAGTGATGCGTTGCAATCACAAAAATTGATTCAAGAGCGGTGTTTTAAGAATCCAGGCGGAGACGTAGAGGATTTCATCGTTCATCGACAGTGGGAATGATTCTAATGTTTCTCTGTTGTTGCAGTTATTTCTGTTGTTAGGGAGTTCTATGCAAACCTCCATGAGGCTGAAGAAAATAGTCATGGTTCGAGGAAAAGTTGTACCTTTTTCACAGGAGGTAATCAATTTGTTTTATCATCTGTCACCTAATACGTATGTTTTTATGCAAATTATAGTCAGACTGAGCCAGAGTTAGATGAGATTATTTCTTACTTGACTGTTGGAATAGGACTTTAGAAGATCACTAATGAGAGGAGAGTCAACTTCCCAACTTCAAAGTTATGTGCAACTTCAAAGGCCTGACACTATTTTATTTTTTCTTGTCTGCTACCAATAAATCATCTCTATGAAGTGACCAGAGAGAGAGAGAGTGATGTTTAATTATTGTATCTAGAAAGGAAAGCTCATCAACATAGGATCTTTGATTTATCACACTATCATCGGTTCTGCCACTGCCATTACTACTACAGGTCTGGGATTTGCTTCCTTGATCTTTTCTTTGTGTGAACAGGTTGGATTTAAATATGATACCTGGGAGGAAGTGTTGTTACCTCTAAAGCCCATCACTAAGGTGAATGTGAAGACTTATTATGAGCATTCTATTTTTGGCTGGAGAGGAGGATTTTCTAGGAGTTATGGAATGGAGACATTTGTTGCTTCTACCTCTGCTTCTTCTACATCTAGACCATCTTCCTCACTTGCTTCTACTTCTAGAGATGAGTCTACTGAGACCCAAGATCAAGTATTGCAAAGGATGATAGATCATATTAATTTTATCGTTGATAAAGTTCTGAATTTAGAGTATTTTACAGAGCATGCTGATAGGTATAGTAGGAGAAAGAGTGGTTATGAAGTGAAATTCTACTCATCTTTGAGAACCTGATTAGGGGAACCCAAGAGTGCAGTTTCCTCCATATCCTCGATATCCTGATTATGAGCATGCAGAAAAGTGGTATAGCGGTGATTCAAAAGATGATGAGTAGAATAGAAAGATTTTTATGTTTGTAATATGTGTTAGACTATGTGCTTTGGAATTGAGATTTGTGATGTGTTGTTTATTTTTATGTTGTTAACTATGTCGTGTGGTACTGCTACATTTGCATCTTTGTGATGATATGTACTATGTATTGTATTTTTGGCTTTTGTATTTTATTATTATTATGATGTTTGTGTTAGTTAACAGATTGTTTTAAAATTTTAGAGTAGTGATTGTTGTGAGTTTTGTGATTTAATTAGTTTAGAACTTAACTTGATTCTATGTCTTTTGAAAAGATGAAAAACTTGCTAACTTAGGTCTTAAATATTAAATTTCAAAAACTGGTACCCTGTATTTTTCTTTTATCATGTTTGTGAGTTTGTTTTTATATTGAGATTGTGAAGTCAAGTTAGTGTGTTAGTTTGCTTTTATGATTATACCCACTGTTTAGAAGTCTATTGAATCTCTACATGTTAAATTGAAATGAAAAAATTAGAAAACTTAATTAAAATTAATTTTACTCCTATTTGTATTTTTATACTTGTATCATTAGGGTATAAAAACTCCTGTTAGCAGTTATTTTTATTTTTATTACTACTTATATGTATTTGATGCTAAACTGTTAATCTGTTAAAAATTTAAGTTTGGGGTGGATGAAAAATATTTTTAAAACTTTAATTTTATTTGTTCTCAAATGAACTACAAGTGAATTTTATTTAAAAAGAAAAATTGATCTTGTATATGAAGTTATATTAGGGAAGTAAAATTTGATTTTAGAAATGAGTAAGAAAATTTAGTTGAAATTTTGAGTAATGAAGAAAAACTTTAAGTTTAAAGTTTTTAGTGTAGAAAATGATTAATATAAGTAACTATCTTTAGTAAGAAACATTGTATTTTTGAAAATTTTTGAAATTTAGACTTTTATTTTCAATACTTAAATTTCCTTTATTAGAAATATCTTTCAAAGCTATTATTATATATATAGGTAAAAGTTTTGTATCAAGATGTTTCTTTAAGAAAGGAAAAGTAGAATTCAAAATTGTTAAAGGCCTATCCAGATATAATAATCATTGCCTTTAAAAAAAGTAAAAGAAAAGAAATGAAAAAGAAAAAGAAAAAGAAAAGAAGAAGAAGAAGAAGAAAAAGTGAGGGAGGAGAAGCTTGAGAATTAATGCTTAATCAAAAATTGGTTCTACATTTGATATTTTTAAAGTATAATATTTGAAAAAATTATAAGCTTATAGATATAATATAGTAAGTAAAATTATTCTTAATAAAAAATTTTAAGTGGAGATAATAAAAGAACTAAATTCTAAATTTGGAATACTTACAAAATTTCTGAATTAGATAGAAACTCATATTTTCATCTTTCTTAACATTAAAAATTTCTAAACTTTAAGTTGGTCTCATTCACTAAATATTTTTTCTAAATTGGACAACTATATTTCTAAATCAAAAATTTTAGTAACTCTTAAAGAAACTCATATACATATCATACATATTTTATTTTTAAAGATTGAAGTGTCACTTGACGACAGTAAAATTTTAAGTTTGGGAGATTTTGATACGCCTAAAATATATAGTATTTTTAGACACATTTTTATACCTAATTTTGAGATATTCAGCTTTAAAGGAATGTATTTTTATTTTTTTCTTCCAGATACAGGTAGAAAGGTGAAAAATGCTTAAAGGAATAAAAAAGGATCAAATTTGGAGTAAATAGGTGGAAAATGTGCAAAAGTTTTTTGGCGCCTAAGCGCCAGATCCGTTGTTTAAGCTTCGGTTAAAGAGAGAAGGCCACGCCTACACACCAGAGGCCCCACGCTTAAGCGCCAGTTGCTGTTATTGGATGAGTAAATTCAGTTTTTCCAAATGTTGAAGAGGTTTTTGAGACACCTGTTGTCTTAATAGGTGATTACAACCACCATAGACAAAAATTATTGTAAAAGGATGCATCTCTTGAGAAAATACAACAAATCATAAAATATTTTGAACAGATACCAAGGCACCTTTTGGAGAATTATAAAATAAGGAAGATTGAGACATCAAAAGGGGTCCTGAAAAGGTTCGAAAATTGGGGAGTTAGTTGGAGAGATTTTTAAGCACCACATATTTATCCGTTTTATTTAGTTTTATATTGAGAGTCTTGTAAAAGAGAAGAGATTCAAAGGAACATTAAGAGTTTTGTGGAGGACTTGAGATAAGTTTTTATCTTCTATTTTAAACTACTTTTAGTTTTAAATGAGACTTGTTGTTGGTTTGAAAATGATTCCTACTTTTAAACTAAAGTGTGGTTTTATTTACTCCATGGATTTTGAGTAGTTTTCCTTATCTTTCTTCCTAAAATGATAAGTAATTAAGTGTTGGATGAAAATTGTGGACAGTCTTGATCTTTAATGTTGGAAGAAGTTGTGATGATTTAAATCCATGTACTTCATTTACTTCTTGATTTGGCAAATCTAGAAGTTAAAATTTGTTGTGAAAACATGTAAAAACTGGGTTTGTATTGTCTCAGTCAAAAATAAAAAAGAATCACATAAGGTTATATGAACGAGAATGTAGTTCATATGATTGAGTGCAAATAAATAGAGAAATATTCATTGAAGGGTGTAGAGTTAGAGGATTTTAAAGTGACAGGTTAAAGCCCCCAACTTGGTCTATTTTTTTATGTTCTGATACGAGATGTTAGCCCACAGGTGAAGAGAATTGTAGGAACTCTAGAGTGAGAGCTCTTATCTTCCCTGCCTAGTCAGTCTTCAGAACAATTCAAACTTTAAATTATCCAATGTTCTTTATAGCATCTCTAGTAAAGGTAAGGAATATTATTGTCTCTATTTGGCACAACACAATATGCATACTTCCACAACAGAATTCTTATACTTATTACTCATTCATGATAAGGAGAAAGATATTTTCATATTTAGTGCTTTTCTTCTACAAAAACTCAAGTTTTCTTTTTAATTTTGTCCTCTTTTTGTCAAAATATTAAAATTACTAAAAATATTTAAACTTTCTTTACTACGATAATGTATTTACTTTAAATAATTGTATTTTTAAAAATAGAAAATTTTCCAAAAAGTGCATATTGCATATCTTCCCTATGGGTTCAATATTCATGTCTTAATAAAAAAGTCATATATTACTTGATAATGATACGTATACTTACGTAGTATCCCAATATATATAAATTAAAAGTTAAATTCTTATTTTTCTTTAAGATCAAGTTTTTTGGTTTTTTTGTGAAATAAGGAAATATAAGTGAAAAATATAATCAAAATTATTGTTATATTGTTGCATATAAGCAGTTTTGGGATCACATACCTCAATGGATCAAATAGATTCAAACGCCGAGGAAGGAGATAATTGTCACTTTTAATTTCATATACACAAAAAGCAACGAACCTGCAAATTTTCTAGCTAAAAGTGGTAGAGAGTTGATACACCAAAGTAATATTCTTTTTTAAGTACATATTTTATGCTTATTTTTTGTGATATTACACTTTAAAGAAGGATATTTTCATGTTTTTATTGCAGGTATATCATTTTTAGTCATTTGGAGAAAAAATGGTAAAAAAGCAAAATTTGGAGCCAAAACAGCAAATTTTTGGATTCTGACACATCAGCTCAAGATGTGCCGGATCAGCGCATGATGCATCATTTGACAGAGAACTGACATATGATGCACAAGATCAGCGCATGTGCACCAGAGATGACATTTTGTAAATTAAGGCAGTTTGAGACAAATTTTGCATGAATTTTCAAAGGGACACTTGTTCTACGCACCCATTGGAGTACTTCAATGCATCTACACACTTTGAAAGTTTCTTTTATGAAGGGATATGTCTCTTGGATCAAATGACATATCTTTTGATTTCAAAATAGTTGACTTCTTGAGGGAATTTAGGATACTTTTCAAAGGAGGCAGCCAAAAATAAAAGAAAAAACTTCATAGAGTTGTAGATTGGAGAGAGGGACTAGGATGAGAGTGAGAGAGAAAGTGGGTGTGAGAGGAAAGAGGAGAGAGGAGAGGAAAGGTGAGAGATTTCTTCTTCATTACACTTCTAAAAAGAATTGTGTGGGATTGTAAAGAGTTAAAGGCTTGGAGAGAGTTTCTAGGGATTTTCTTGGGAAAGATTATGAGAAAAATTTTTTTTTTATTTCTTTTATTTTTTAAACTTCTTTTTATATATGAAATCCGTGTTTTATCATGTCCTTCTCATAAATTATGAGTAGTCTGCTTTACCCTTCTCTCCACATTGAGATATGATTTTATGAAGAAATGATTTTGTTTTCTACAATTTCAATTCTTAAAAATTTGTGATGATTTGAACTTCGATCTTCATTTACTTTTCAATTTGACCAATTAAAATGTTAAAACTTGTTGAGAGACATGTTCTGACAAGGGATATGATTTCTACAACATAAGACAAATCACAATTGATTTCATGGGAGAGTATGTCATGCATTGGATTACTTGCAAATAAAAAGGGAAATATACTTTGTTGGATGCAAAATTGGAGATTTTAAGCTGACTTGTCAATGTTCCGTATAGCACTTGGAAGTGGGTAAAGAATAGGATTGCCCCTATTTGGCACCAAAAAAAGTTTTGATATATATTTTCAAATGATTTCAATTTCTTCACAATCCATATATTTGTTGTAAAGGAGAAGGATGCTTTCTTAAATTTGAAGTTTCCTTTAAAACCAAAACTTTGTTTAGTTTTCATAATTTTACTTTTGAAAGTTAGTTCTTAGTTAGTTAACTTTGTTTTTCAACTGCATTTTATATATCTTTCACCTTAGTAGTTAATACTCAAACCTCACACTTTATTTTTTTTATATTTTTAAATTAGAAAATGTTTTCATAAACTTAATTAAAGCATTTTCCAACTTCTTTGTGGGATCGATATTTAGGACTCCATTAGAGCCCTCTATTAATTTAGCGATATGTATACTTACGTTGATTTTAATGTGGATTTCACAGTTTAAAAAGAGTTTTGAAAGATAAACTATTTTCATGAAAGATTTGTTCTTTGGGATTATATTACATATTTATTATATATATGTCATGTGTAATTTTGTAATATTGAAAAATATTTACAAATTTACACACGAAATCTACGCCCCCCGCCACGTTGTTAAAGCCATTGCTGGGGAAGTAATGAAAAGTATTGATAAGTAATTTATTTTATTTTAAATATATATATATATATATATATATATAAGAGTGGTTGTAGTTTAGTTTGAACATTTTCTTATTTAAGTGTGTTTTTTTTTATTTACTTTATTTTGTTCATGCATAGTATATGATCTAAAAATTTAGTACCTTATGATTTTGAATTAGACAGAATTGTTAGAAAAATTTAAAAACAACAAATTTTGAAAAATCATTTTAGAAAAATGGATTACAATTTAAAAAATATTGTAAATGAAAATGAACATCATCAGAGAGATTTAAGAGGTTATGCTAATCCTACAACAGTTGAAATTCATCTGTGTCTACAAAACCCTGCTGTAGCTACCAATCCATTTGAGCTTAACAAATGGTAGAAAACAATCAGTTTGGGAAACATCAACTGAAGATCCTAATTTACACCTTACTAGTTTTTTTGGAATTGTGTGCTACATTTAAATATGATGCAATGTCTAACGATACTGTCAGACTTAAACTTTTTCTTTTTTCACTAAGGGATAAAGCTAATATATGGTTAAATTCTGGAGCACCTAGATTTATCAAAAAATGGGGATATTTATCACAAAATTCTTATCTAAATATTTCTCACCTTAAAAAACTACTAAGCTTAAAAATGATATCACATCGTTTTCTCAATTTTAAGGGGAATTAATTTATGAAACCTGGAAAAGATTTAAAGATTTCCTTAGAAAGTGTCCGCACCATGTGTTGTCAGATTGGTTAACAATCAAACTTTTTATAATCAGTTGGTTGGATCTCTTAGATTGATAATTGACACTGCTGCTGGTGGATCATTAATTTCAAAAAAATTTGATTAAGCACATTCATTAATTGAAGAGATGGATGAAAATAAATTTCAATGGTCATCTAAAAGGGTAAATCCAAAAGAGTTGCTATTATTCATGATTCTGATGTAATATCTATGTTAGCTGCCGAATTAGCTGTTATATCAAAGAAGATGAATCAATATGGAATGAATTCTCAGACAGCACTTGTGCTTGAGGAAAACTCATTGGGAAAAGTCATAGAATCTCAATCATCTTATGAGACTTTATATACAATAAACAATTGTTCTAATAACCCTTATGCCAATTATTATAATCCTACATGGAAGAATCATTCAAACTTTAGTTGGAGTAATAATAACTCTAATGCTGCAAATCTGTAATGGGGAAGCAATACTGCTAACCCATTGGGAAACTCCAACAATCAAGGGAATAAACCTTATAAACTTTATTGACCCCCATGATTTAATATATTGTAGAGTAAGGAAAAAAGGCTATCAATGGAAGAATTGATATTGCAAATAGGTAGTCACTGACAAAGTCAAGGAGCTATAATCAAAAACATGGAGATTTAATTGGGATGTATTTCTAGCAAACTTAGAAATAGACCTCAAGGAGCATTGCCTAGTAATGTTGAAGTAAATCCTAAATATTAGAATAAAGATAAAATTAAAGTTATTCAACTGACAAGTGGAAGAGAACTAGAAAATAGAGTTCAACAAGAAGTTGAATTTGAAAAAGATGAGGTGGAAAGTGAAAAAGATGATGAAGATTTTCATTTTAAAGCAAAAAGTCCAATTAAACCAATGAAAATCACTATAGAAAGGCCATCACCTCCATTTCCTCAAAGAGTGAAGCAAAACATAGAGATAATCAATTTTCAAAATTTTTGGAAATTTGAGTAGATTAGCGATGAACATTCTATTTATTGAAGCTTTAGAGCAAATGTCAAGCTCTATAAAGTTTACGAAGGATACAGTTAATAAGAAAAGGAAGTTTGTAGATAAAGAAACTGTTGCACTCAACGAAGAGTGTAGCGCTTTAATTGAGATAAAGCTTCCTAAAAAATTTAAAGATCCTGGAAGTTTTACAATTCCTTGTGCTATTAGCAAATAATTTTAAGTAAAAGCTTTATGTGATTTAGAAGCCAATATTAATCTTATGTCGTTATCAATATTTAGAAGGTTGGACTTAGGAGATAGTTCACCTACAACTGTAACTCTTCAGTTAGCTGATTGTTTGATTACCTATCCTGAACGAGTTACAGAAGATGTTTTGGTAAAAGTTAATAAATTTATCTTTCCTGTGGACTTTATTGGATTAGATATGTAGGAAGATAAAGAAGCTCTTATCATTTTAGGATTAACATTCCTATCCACTGAAAGAGATTTGATAGATTTGTAGAAAGGAGAACTAACTACGAGAGTTAGTGATCAAGAGGTTACATTTAATATTGCAAAATGAATGAGACACCTTGCAAAAGAGCAAGAGATTGAATGCATCAGAATGGATATTAATGAATATTTAAGCCATGATTATTTTTAGAAGACTTTTGAAAGATATTTTAAAAAGAAACATATGGAATATCAAGATGTGGATTAAATTCATGATGAATCTATGGAAGTGAGTAAAGATGATTTGGATTATGTTCAGGAAAAATAGGAAATGTTAGATCCTACAGAAAGTATTAAGAATTTGATTTCATTATTGAGAAACCTCCTGAATTATAATTGAAAACACTTCCTACACATTTGAAGTATGCATTCTTAGGAGATTTATGTACATTACTTGTTATAGTATCCTCAGAATTAACTAATACGCAAGAACAATAGTTTTTGGAAACTAAGAAAAAATATAAGGAAGATTTTGGATGCACATTAGCTAATACTAAAGGAATCAGTCCTGCAGTTTATATGCATAGAATCTTATTAGAAGATCAACATGAACTAAGAGCTGATCCTCAAAGGAGATGAAATCGTATAATGAAAGAAGTTTTGAAGAAAGAGATTGTATAATGGTTAGATGATGGAATAATATATCCTATTTCATATAGTGCTTGGGTAAGTCCAATTCACTGTGTTCCAAAGAAAGGAGGTGTGACTGTAGTGACAAATGAGCATAACAAATTAATATCAACAAGACAAGTCACTAGTTGGAGAATCTACATAGAATATATAAAATAAATTCTGCCATCAGGAAGGATCATTCTCCTTTACCCATTTTAGACCAGATGTTGGATAGATTGGCTGGGCAAAAATATTTTTTTTTCTAGATGGATATACAGGTTATCATCAAATACCTATTGCTCTAAAGGATCAAGAGAAAACAATATTTATTAGTCCTTATGGAATTTTTGCTTTTCGGTGAATGCCCTTTGAATTATGTAATGCACCTGCAACATTTCAAAGATTTATGATGATAATTTTCAGTGATTTGACTGAAAAAGGGATTGAAGTTTTTTTGGATGATTTTTTGGTATTTGGAAGTTCATTTGAAATATGTCTAAATAATTTAGAGAAAGTTCTGGAACATTGTGAAAAGACTAATCTTGTATTGAATTAAGAAAAATATCAATTTATGGTTGCAGGAGGAATTGTGTTTGGGCATAAAATTTCTGAAAATGGCTTGGAAGTAGATCCAGAGAAAATACAACTTATATCAAACTTACCTCCACCTACTATAGTAAGAGGAGTTAGGAGCTTTCTAGAACATGTTGTAATTTACAGGAGATATATTAAATACTTTTTAAAAATTGCTAAACCTTTATGCCAACTTCTAGAAAAAGATACAAAATTTGACTTTAATTAAGATTGCCTTAAAGTTTTTAGAACTTTAAAGGAAAATTTGATTACTCCTCTGATAATTGTTTCACCTGATAGGGATAATTCTTTTGAATTAATGTGTGATGCTAGGGATTATGCAATTGAAACTGTTTTAGGGCAGAGATATGATAAGATTTTTAAAGTCATATACTAGCTAGTAAGACTCTTAATAATGCTCAGATTAATTACACCAGAAATGAAAGAGAGTTATTAGCCATTGTGTATGCTTTTGATAAGTTTAGGTCACATCTGATTTAAGCTAAATGTTGTGTATACTGACCATTTGGCTATTAAATATTTGACTCAAAAGAAGGATGTGAAACCAAGATTAATTAGATAGGTACTTCTTATGCAAGAGTTTGATTTTACAATAGTTGATTTGAAAGGGACTAATAATCAAATTGGTGATCATCTTTCTAGGCTAGAACAAGAAGAAATACTTGATTTGGAAAGAGAAATTCATGAAACTTTTCCTGATGACAAACTTTTTGTTGTAAAAGGATGAGAAATATCGTGGTATGCTGATATTGTAAATTATATTGTTAGTGGTATTTAACCATATTTGTTGACAAAGCAGCAGGTAAAGAATTTCATTTATGATGCAAAATCATATTTTTGGGATGATCCTTATTTATATAAACTATGTAAAGATTTAGTAATGACGATGTAAACCTTTTAAGATATTTAAGAAATTATCCACAAATGTCATGATTTTGAATTTGGATGTCATTTTAGTAAATATAGAATTGTTCATAAAATCTTATAATCTGGATTTTATTGGCCTTCTCTATTTAGAGATGTTAATATATATATATATATATATATATATATANACCCATTTCCCATTTTGATTAAGCCTAAATATTCATTAAGGCTAAAATATCCAAAATTACAATTTTGCCCCTAAGGGTCCAAACTTTCATAATTTATCAAATTTAAGTTAAAATGACTTTAATATTTTTATGTAACCCTACTGATACTTAAATTAAGACATCAAAGGAGAAAATGTGAATTTTCATAATTTAATTTAATTCATATAATTATTTTCATGCAAACATGTGCATTTTCAAGGAAAATTACAAAAGATGATTACGACAACTCCTAATCACTTAAAATTTTTATGTAAGCTAGCACTAGATCAGAAAGTCATTTGGACAAAATTTCATGATTTTTTGAATTTTCTGTGATTTATTAAAATTAATTAAAGTTTTAAGGACTTTAATAAAAATAAAATATTTTATATGTTTAAAAATATGTTTTATATTTTTTGAAAATCTCCCTGAGGTCAAGTAACCCACAGAAATTTATTTTTTATTTTTCTAATTTTTGTTTAATTTTTTAGAATTATTTTAGTAAAGATTCTATTTTTAAGCCTTAAAAATCATTTTAAGGTTTAAAAATAGATATCTTTATTTTTAGACCGTGGAAAAATATTCCAGTGATTCCTAAGTGTTTAGGAAATAATTTGAAACATTTTCATGAGTTTAATATTTTATTATTATTTTTATTATTTTTATTTATTAAAAATAATTAAAAATTAAGTTTTTATTTTAACTATATTTTTATTTTTATTAAATCCTCATAATATGAGAGAACTCAAAAAACTAAGTTTCATAATTTTTAGAGTTATATTTTGATTTTAAAAAATTATTTAAATGTTAAATTTGATGATGATCTTTAAAAATCAATTAAAAACATCAAATGAATCCTTTGAAATTTTTATGGTGAATTCTCTGATTCATAAACCACAGTGTAGAAGAGAAATCAAATGATTTTGATCTTTATATTCTCTAAATTAAATGTTTTAAAAAAATTGGGGTTTACTCAAAACACTAATGTTTTAATTCTTAAAAAATCATGAAATTATTTTCTAAGACTACTCTGGCCATAGGGAACTTAAGTGAAATTTTCTAGAATTTTCTAAGCCACATACAATTTTCTATAGTTATTTGAATAGAAAATGCATAAAAGCTTAGAAAATTAAGATCTCTGTCTAGAGATCTCCTATGTCTTTGAAAAAATGCTCAAATTGTGCATCTAGACAGAGGCTACAACATATAAAAATTTGGGGTCAAAGTGATATTCCAACATGAATGGAGAATTGAAAAAACCCTAACCCTAATTCATTTTTTAAAAATAATTTATGCATCAAATTAATGTGAAAATATTCCACATGAGTCTCCTCTATTCACTGAGCAAGAAGGTATTTTTATTTTATTTTTATGAATTTTCTACACAAAGATATGGATTTTTGAAGTTTAGGGGCTATTTTCTGAATTTATTAAATATCCTATTTATTTATTCAAATCGCGGGCTGACTGGATCATCAGATCCATCAAAAAGCCACGCGACACGCTCCTATTCGACGCCGTCTTCTAACTCAGCTGCCACGCGGCTTGATCTCCGCCGTCCATTCAATACACTCGAGGATGGACGACATCTGTTCATCGTCCCTGATGGCCTTAACCGAAAGCCGTCCATTTTAAATCCTTAATATCTCTCTCATTTCTTAATGGATTTTGATGATTATTTTTTTAAAATGTTTGTATTGAAGAGACAAATACATCTATATGGTAAACAAGCTATGAAATCAAGCCATTGTAAATGTAGAGCTTGCGAAGGCTTGGAAAAGTAAGTGAGTTATACCTTTGCTCCGAGTGGTTTAGCCTCAATCAGAGTTTCTTCACACCTTCGTTAGATCCCAAAGAGCTTAGGGATGAAGCCCCTGGCTCTGGTGTAAAGCTTATGTATNTATATATATATATATATATTAAAACCTGTGATCAGTGTCAGAGAGTAGGTAATATTTCAAAAAGAAATGAAATGCCTCTATTTTGAATTTAGAATTTGAAATTTTTGATGCATGGGGATTGGATTTTATGGGACCAATTATACCTTCATTCGGAGATATTTATATATTAATTGTAGTGGATTGTGTTTCAAAATGGATTGAAGCAATTTCTTTACCTCGATGTGATGCTTGGAGTGTTTAAAAATTTTTATTTAAAAATAATTTTAAAAGCTATGAAATGCCGAGAGTTATAATTATAGATTGAGGATCTCGTTTTAGAAATGCAATAGTTGCAATATTAGCAAAAAAAATATAATATAATGCATAAAATGGCAACTGCTTTTCATCCCTAGATTGGTGGTTTAGCAGAAGTATCCAATCATGAAATTAAGAGAATTTTGGAAAAAAGCACTAATCCTAATAAAATGGATTGGTCTACTTGATTTGATACTGCATTATGGGCATACATGACAGCCTATAAGACACTTTTGACCTCACTTTTGGCTGAGGTTTAGTTTTTCCTCTTTAGTAGCCTAAGGTCTAGCCATAAGACTTTCTTGTTGATTATTCCTAAAGAATTACAAAAGGAACCCTCACCTTTTGAAACTCTAAACTCTTTTGTGCTCAACTTGAAGTTTCATATAATGGTTCTAATCTCTGGCACTTAGTAGGTGGGGAATTTATAGAGAAAACTCAAGAGGAGTCTCAATAAGATTTTTTGACCTTAGGGTTGACTTTGGGTGATGTTCTGGAGCTAGTTCACTCACTTGCACTCACTTGCACCCACTTTCACTTACAACCCTAAAACCCAAATTTGTGTCCCCTAGACTCATTGCCCCTGGGCTAAGGTTTAGGTAAGACCAGTACATAGAGGACCCAATTGGGAATTTCATAGATCCATAGCTCATATAAGGTGGTTGGCACCCCAATTTTACTAAAATATCCAACTTGGCCATTTGCCTCCCCAAATCCACCCAAATTACCTAAATGCCCTTAAACTCTAAAATTTGACCAAACTTCCCAAATTGATCCAAAATACCCAAACATATTCAGAAAACAATTCAAACCAATTAAAACTGCCCAAATTTCCCAAAACATCCCAAAATTTCCGAAATTACCAAAAACCCTCAAATTTGCCAAAATTACAAAATTACCCTTGGTAGCCTAAACTTTCCCAAAACCCTCAAAATCATTTCAAATGTCCCTAAAACAAATTTGGACCCTTGAACCCAATTTGGCTAGTTTGACCACTTTTACCAAAAAGCCCCAAATTGCCTTTAATGGCCCAAGTTCTCTAAATTCACCTCAAATAACCATCAATTTGGCCCCAATCCTCCACATTTTCAACTCTAAACCCAAATTCATCTTACATATGATCAATTCAAACCAAATACATGCCTAATTGATCTATACTTTGAGCTCAATTTTGATCCAAACTAAACCCTCAAATGTGACCCTATGACTTAATCTCACCTAATTAAACCATATGATCCACTCAATTGCCCCAATTTGAATCCTAAATTCTTCCTAACAATCTTAAAAATTAAATAGACCCTTCAGTTGGACTTGGTCAAGCCTCAATTTCACTCAGATTCAACCCACATTCATAATCCCAAAATTTGCCCCAAGTTGGCTGTCTTCAAATTCCACCAAGTTAAATGCCCAAACCCTAAAATTGACACCCAATTTATGTTGAAAACTCTTTATGGCATTCCTATAGAACTAGTAATTTTGACCTAACCTAAACTTAGTCTAACTTAAACCCAAGTCTAACCCAACACTCCCAAATTGACCAAATGCCCAAAATCCTCCAAAATGAACTTCCAAACCAACTTCAAATTGATCCAAATATTTTCTAAACTCCTCATGCACATCATCCAGATAAAATTGTTCAATAAATTGATCTCAGTTGCATGGCTAGATCAACGTAAAACCCACATGAAGCCACTTTATCCAAATAGACCCTTTCATCTAAATTGACTTAATAAAAACAAATTGGTCAACCATGGACCCCCAAAGCCACTACGCTCCTCCTCTAGACTAAGATAAACCATCCTAAATCCACCCAAGTGATATATGGTGCAATGGGTGCCAAAATTAAAGGATTTCATCCCATTTTTGGGCCTTAGCTTAGAAATCTCCTCCAATCTCCTCCATCTTGACAAACCATTGAGGGTTAATCATAATTAACTCTCTCCCTGTCTCACCTGACCACCTGAACACCTCCCATACTCTGGCCCACAACCCTACTCATCAGAAAATGCCAAAGCTGTGAGCCACTATCCCTAAATCAAACCCAATTTCAACCCTAGAGGGCAACTCACCTTAACTACTCTTTAAAGTTCCTCATCCCTCCACCTAAGCAACTCTTTGCACCCATCAACTGTCTCTGAGCTCCACCCTAAGCCCTTTTATTTAAATCATCTTCTCGATGGCCAAAGGGGAGGTGTTCCAAATCTTTGGGAAAACTTTGTCAAAATCTAGCCAGAGACTCTCCAAGCATTCCTCAGCTTAAGCCAACCATCTTGCCTCTCTGATTCCCGCTGTGAGAGCCCAATTTTGAGCTCAAATCAAGACATGTCTCCACAGTCCACCAAACTCAAATTAAATGTGCATACACCATCCCTAGAGCAAGAGGTGTTGCTTCACCATCAAAGCCTTCTCTCAAATAGCCTCTAGGAAAGGTCTAGACCAACAGTTGAAATCCACCTTGGCTAAAATCATACATAGAAAATTCACCAGGGGACATGAATTCATCTAGAGGTTTGTTGGACTCAACCAAAGCTACCACAACCATTTGATTGAGGCCTCGCCTCTCAGACAAAGGTATTCAGCTTTAACTGAGACCCGTGCTTATTTTAATTATCCATGAGTAATGGCTTGATTTCATACTTGATTAACCGTATAGATGTGTCTTGAGTAGAAGAAGGTTTAGAAACCAACCCCATGTGATTTGGTTGAGTTTAGGCAAAGATCTTATGGTTTTAGTGTGAACGATTTATGAGTTAAGTCACTTGAGGATGATGAACGGATGTTGTCTGATCGCACGTGTATCCAATGGACAGAGGAGATCATGCCGAACAAACTCTTGGTGCGTAATCCGCAGATCGCATGGCATGCTTAGGTGGAAAGCTCAATGAATGGGGGCCACATCGTCTTTCGGAGCTGCCTATTATGAATTAAACTAAATGTTGGATCTTTAAAAACCCATATCCTTGCATAGAAAAATCATAAAAATAAAAGAAAAATACCCTCTTGCTTAGTGAACATAGAAGAATAATGTTGATTAAAAATAAAAATTAATTGCCTAGTATATGATTTTTAATTAATTAACTACCCTCTGTGGTACTTCAATTCTCCATGACTAAATATGACTCACCATGGTTTGAAACTTTTAAGGTTTACTCCTCGTCACAGAGGGGATGTTCTCCGTTTTTTTCTAATTTCAGAAGGCATCTCTATGCTTCTCGCCCTAATTTTCAAGCTAGGATGACCATTTTGGTTTAATTAATTATATAAATCAAAATATCATTTAGAAAAGAATGAGGATAATTTTAGTAGGTTTCCTATGGTCACAGAAGTCTAAGAAAAATATTATGATGTTTTGAATTATCTTGTACATTTCTATATTTAATCAAATGTATACACATTGTGTTAATTTATGTAAATTATATACTTATCAGAAACTGACAAAATAAATTCCACATTGTGCATAAAAATGATATTTACTTAATGTAAAAATTGAAAAATTATTTAGCTTAATTTAAGTACTAAAACTTATTTTTAAAGAAACTTTGTATTCTTATGCAAAAATAAGTATCATAAATTATATAAGCTTAGAAAAATCATGAAAAATAGTTTTGTGCGTTCCTTGTGATCAGAGGCATTTAATTAAAAAAACCTATTTTTTGTGAAAATATGTCATTTTTAAAGTATATTTTGAATTAAAAAAAATTAAAATAATAAAAAATTTCAAAAATACAAAAAATGGTTCAAAATACAAGTAAGTTTTCCCTGATCACTTAGAATTCATTAGTATATTTGTCCTAATTTAGTTAAGTTAAAAGTAAATTTTAAAAAAGCTTAAAAATGATTTTTTTTATCTTCTCAAATAATTATAATAAATAAATTAAAAATCATAAAATTACAAAATTTGTTTCTCTAAGTTTTTTGAACTCAGAGAAGTTTAATAAAAATAGAAAATAATTTTGGTAATTTGTCGGCACTATTTTTGGTGTGGGGTTTGCCCGTAAGAAGGTGTCGGTCATCAGAATTGAAATTCCGTCGCCCGCTTTGGAAGGACGTTAAAAATTTCTAGTTTTGAAAAAGATGAAGTCAAACTGACCCCATAATTTTTGTAGTTTAAATGAAAGAGCGTTTT
>NEWO01000091.1:1592452-1606015 GCA_003013225.1 Phalaenopsis aphrodite
ATTTTTGACCCATTTTAAGCATGTTGGGCTAAGTTTGGGTCAAACTTCGGCTATCCATGGGCTAAGTCCAAATTGATTGTTGTGTTTGGTGTAAAACATCATAATGAACAATTTTCATGAAGGATGAAAATTCTTTTGAAGTTGATTTGATGGTCAATTTGGATGGATTTTGATGGGTTTTGGTTTTAGACCCAAATTAAGGATATATATCTAATTTGGGTCAAACTTGAGCTAAATTTGAATTAAGCTCAAATTTATTGTTGTTTTTGGTCAAAAATGACCTTATAAAGGATTTTCAACAAAATTGGATGCCAATTTGAGGTTTAGGGCATTCAATTGTTGAGATTTAGGGTGTTAGCCAATATTGGGGCTAATTTTGGGAATTTTGGATTTAGACCATAATCAAATAGATTTGAGGTTTCATCAAGGCCAATTGATGGTTGATTTTGATGTGTAAGAATGTTATAAAGATTTTGCAATATTAACTGAGGCCAATGGACTAAGCTATGGGTTCAACTGAGTGAGATTAAGTCTTATGGTCAATATTGGGGTTTTGACCCAAGTCAAAATTGAGCTCAAATTATAGGCCAATTGAGCCTGGATTTTATTGAGTTTGGTCATATAAAAAGTGAATTTGAGTTTAGAATGGGAATTGGGATCAATTAAGATCAATTGATAGACACTTGGGATGGATTTGAGGAATTTTCGGTCTTTAGAGGACAATTTGGGGATTTTGGTTAAAGATGGTCAAATTAGCCAAATTGGGTCATTGTGTAGTTAGAAAAAATGAAATTGGGAATATTTTAGATTTTTTAGGATTTTTTGGGAATATTTGGAGGTTTTTGATTTTTGGGCCATGGAGGGGTATTTTGGTAATTTGGCCTTTTTTGGAAATTTTTGTCAGTTTTGGCAAATTTGGATGTATTCAAAGTGTTTGGAATGAGTTTTGATTAGTTTTGGGTATTTTGGCAAAATTTTGGAATTTTGGCCAAATTTGAGTCCCAAGAGCACTTAAGTAATTTGGAGGTGCATAGGGGCAAAAGGTCAAGTTGGGTATTTCAAGTGCAATTGGGTAGAGAACTATTTTGAATGAGTCATGGAACAATGAAATATTCATTTTGGGTCCTCGTATATTGGTCTTAGTCAGGGTATTGTGAGGATATTGTGTACCTTAATTTCAAACCAACACCCAAGGTCAATCCTAAGGCCAAGTAATCCTATAGGAACTCTTCTTGAGCTCCCCCATAATGATCTTACCTACTAAGTGCTAGAGGTTATGACCAATATGTGGAACTTCAAGTTGAGTAAAGAGAAGAGTTTTGAGTTTCTAATGGTGAAGGTACCTTTTCTAGTTTTCTAAGACTAGTCAATAGGAAAGTCCTATGGCTAGACCTAGGCTACTAAAGAAGTTTCTAGACCTCAACCAAAAGTGAGGTCAACATAATTAAAAAATTATTTTTTAAATATCATATATGACTATAACCCGACATGACCAAATTGATTAAAGTTCAAAATTCCCTCAAATTGACCCTTCAATTGAACTCAAAAATCTCCCTATAGTCAGAGAACTCAAATGAGCAAATTTTATATTTTTTGATTTTCCTTTGTTTTATTGGAATTGTTTTAGTGAAAACTCATTTTTAGCCTTTTAAAAATTATTCTTAAGCTTTGAAATTCAATATCTTTATTCAAAAAATCATGAAAAATATTTTAATTGTTCCTAAGTAATTAGGAAGCAATTTAAAACATTTCCATGTGTTTTTTTTATTTTTGTGATTTTTATGAATTTTTAATTATTTAAATATTTAAAATAGGCCAAAAATCAAGTTTTTATGTTAAATATCATTTTATTTTAAAAAATACCATTGATCACAGAGAAATTAAAAAATTAAGTTTCATAATTTTTCGAGTTATATTTTGATTTTTAAAAATCATTTAAGTGTCAAAAGTGGTATTTATCTTTAAAAATTAATTTAAGTTGTCAAATTAAGTCAAAATATTTTAAAATTTTTATGATGAGTTCTCTGGATCATAAACCATAGTGGAGATTAAAAACCAAGTCATTTAAATTTTTATATTTTCCAAAATTAATTATCTTAGTGATTTAGTGTTTGTAAAATTTAAGGGCATTTGAAATGACTAGACCCATGAAATTATTTTTAAAAGCTTCTCTAGTCATGGTGGACCTTCCAAATGTTTCTTAGGATTTTCTAATCAATGTGCTAATTTCCATGATTATTTTGAGGAAATAATGTGCAAAAACTTGAAAAATATGGATCTTTGTATAAGAATCTCATCTGACTTTGGAAAAATCAAAGAATATTTCCCTTGACAGAGGCTACAACATTCCAAAATTTCAAGCCAAGGTGATTTGTCAATATGAATGGAGAAACAAGTAATTCCAAATAGTGTTTAATTAATTAAAATATTTTATGCATCAAATGGACTTGAAATTTATTCCATATTGTTTTCCTCTGTTCACTGAGCAAGAGTGTATTTTTATTTTATTTTTATGATTTTTCTACACAAAGTTATGTATTTTTGAAGTTTTGGGGATTAAATAAATAAGAAAATGCCCCTATTCTCCTACTTATCCATGTCAACCTCGTACGTGTCGAACAGGCCACGTGTCGCTGTGTAATTGGTGTCGCCAGTCAACTCATTCCCACTCATGTCGGACTGCGGTCTGTCCGACACCATCAAGGCCACCCGATTAATACACACTCGATCTGACGGTCACAGGTCATCGTCCTAAATGAACTGGACTCGAAAATTGTCCATTTTAAAACGCTAGTATCTCACTCGATACTTAACAAAATTGAGTGATTTTTTTTAAAAATTGCTCGTATTGACTATTAGAACACATCCATACGTTTGATAAACCCTTGAATTTACTTTATATTCATGAATAATTAAAAGAAGCATGGTTTAGGGGTAGCCTTGATTGGATGCTTGTAGAAGCTTTATGTGGGTGCCAAAAGCCTAGGGATGGAGCCTCTGTTCGTGGTGAAATGCCTAGACCCAAATTCAATCAAGGCCGATTTGGGGGTTTGGTTGAAGTCCACCTCAGGGTGGTCGGATGATGGGGCTTTTATGTGGGATCTTCTTCTCTTGATGTTGAGATGGTGTGGGTGCAATTAATTTGAATTTGGTGGAGGTTTGCAAGATGTCCTAATTCGACCTTGTAATTGAGGTCCAAAATTGAACTCAAGCAATGGATTTGAGTGGCTAAGGAAAGTTTAGTTAAGCTTAAGAGGTCTCTGGGAAGCTCTTGAAGAAGATTTACAAAGTCTCCCCAAAGAATTTCAAGCTCTATCTATTTTTTCCATGGAGGGGGAGTTTAAATAAAATGGCCTAGGCTGGCTACCAGAACCAATTTAAGGGCATTTGGTTGCTTATGTGGAGGGCAGAGAAGCTCCAATGAGCAGCTGGGCTCATTTGGCCTTTGGGTTTGAATTGTGTGAAAATCCTTTGTCTTTGCCATGGTTTTGGCCATTTTCCAGCCACCAAGGTGGCGGGCCGGCCAGTCATTGGTCACCTCTTGGCTCAGGGAAGTCACGGGGTGGCTAATGATGATTATCTCCCAAGGGTAAGTGATGATGTTGGAGATATTTCAAGTTAGGTCCAAAAATGGGTAAAATTCCTTAATTTGAGGATCTATTGGTCCATATATTGTCATGGTGATTTTAGTAGGGTTTAGCCTGGTCCTTAGGAAGGTTTTTGTGGCTGTGAAAGCATTACTTTAGTGGCTTAGACATGATTAAGTCCATTTTTGGTGAAAGGGTCCAAGTGAGTGCAAATGACCAAAGCTTGAGTTTGGGCTAGACTAGCCATGTAAATTGGCCTAATTAATTATTGAATTTGGTGTAGATGATCATAAGGAACAACTTTGGTGAAGGATAGAAGTGGTTTTGAACGCAATTGAAGGGTCAATTAGAGGGAATTTTAAACTCTAATCAATTTGGTCATGTTGGGCTAGGCTTGGGTCTAGCTTGGGTTAGCTTTGAGCTAAGTCCAATTTGATTGTTATAAATGGTCAATATGGACCTCATGAAGAGTTTACAACATGAATTGGATGCCAATTTGGAGGGTAAGGCAATCAATTGGGTGAAATTTTGGGACTTAGCCAATTTGGGGCTAAATTTGGGAATTTTGGATTTAGGCCAAAATCAAATGGATTTGAGAATTCACCAAGGTCAATTGATGGTTGATTTTGATGTATATGAATGTTATAAAAATTTTTCAACATTAATTGAGGCCAATTGACTAGGCTATGGGTTCAACTTGGTGAGATTATGTCATATGGTCAAAATTGGGGTTTTGACCCAAATCAAAATTGGGCTTAAATCATGGACCAATTGAGCTTGGGATTTGGTTTAGTTTGTTCATATAAAAAGTTAATTTGAGTTTAGGATTGAAATTGAGTTCAAATTTAGGTCAAATTGATGGACATTTGAATTGGATTTGGGGCAATTTGGGTCTTTAAAGGGCAATTTGGGGATTTTAGTTAAAGATGGTCAAATTGGCCAAATTAGGTCATGTGTTAGTTGAGAGAAATGCAATTGGGAATATTTAAGATTTATTGGGATTTTCTGGGAATTTTTGAAATTTTAGAAATTTTGGGCTATGGAGGGGTATTTGGTAATTTGGGGGTGTTTTAGGGGTAAAAGGCCGAGATGGGTATTTTGGTAGAGTTGAGGTACCAACCATCACCAATAAGACATGGAGCAATGGAAACCCCATTTTGGGTCCTCTACATAGTGGTCTTAGCTAAATCATAGCCCTTTGGCTAGTAGGTTTAGGGGAACATCTACATGAGTATCCCAAAAGATCAAGGGATCTAGGCTAGAAATTTGAGCTTAGGGTTGTGAGTGATTGTGAGAGTGTAGTGAGTGCCTTAGCTCCAGACCAACACCCAAGTTCAACCTAAGTTCCAACAATCCTAAGAGTGACTCATCTTGACTTTCCCGCATAGTGACCCCACCTACCAAGTATTTAGAGGTTGAGAGCAATATGTAGAACTTCAAGTTGGGTGGAGAAAAGTTTAGAATTTCTAATGGAGAGGGTTCAATGTCTATTTTTCTAGGAATAGTCAACAAGAAATGTTCTATGGCTAGACGTAGGCTACTAAAGAGGAAAAACTAAACCTCAACAAAAAATGTGGTCAACAGTGTGTGTGTGTGTGTGTGTGTGTGTGTGTGTGTGTGTGTGTGTGTGTGTGTGTGTGTGTGTGTTTGTGTTTATATACATGTAAATTAAATGCCTTTCAAAAGTGAGCGACGACATTACGATTCAGGCGACCGACAGCTTCCAACGGGCAACTCCTCAACTTCTAAGTACCGTTAGCTTCTTGTGACTCCACTTTGGAAAAGAATCTCTCTCCATATTAATCAGGAAATTTTATCTTCATACAATGATAATGTGTCCATGTCCCCCATGGACCAAATTACCTTTCTTTTGTTGTCATGCTTCACCCATTTCTTTTTCATGTAAGTACAATCAACTCTTTTAGACTTCAGGATTGTCTGTTCAATCACCTTTGAACAGGAAGGTTCAAGAGGCTATTGAAGACTTCTTATTCTTAGTGTGTGGTCGGACCTCTAATAGGTGTGTTGGTAGACTAGTTTTGCCTGGGCACTGTGCGTTGTAAAGTTGGTCTTACACTGGGTCCTAAACTTCACTTTTTCTCTTTTGAGTTTGATTTATTATTTTGAAAATTAAATCAGATTGTGTCGTGGTGCGCCTGCTCTTTAATTTTCCTTATATTAAATAAATCATTCTACTTTCAAACTATTTTTACAAAAACTTATAATCTCCACAAATTAAATAAGGACTTACTCAGTCTACAGATCAAACTCTATTAATTTGTAGTGCTCGCACTAAGATTACAAGGTATTTTCCAAATAACTAACCTCAGAGCTTTCTTTTTTTGAAGTTAATGCAACAGTGTTCCTAACGCTCACTTTTTCTTTCAACCTGCCGATGAGACGCAGTGCCCACGATGTCACTCCCACCATCAAGTTTGGAGCAGGATTTGATGAACTTAAGGTTATACTAAAGAAAGCCCCATTCATCATGATGAAAGTCGCCACTTCAGAGATTTAGGAACTGTCTACTGAGTTTAACATAAACTACCCTCAGGATTTTCCTTCTTACAAGAAAGTCAAGCTACTGCCACCATGACACCTACTAAGCTTGTTGTTCATGTTTATGCTAAGGGAATAGAAGTTATGATTGTGGAAGACCCGACTGAATGATTAGTTGTCCCAACGTCAGTATTTGAAATCAGACTGAGCTCAAGGACCTTACTGTTAACCCGAACACAAAGGAGAAACCGCAACCGGAAGGTTCAGAGCGCTGCTAAATACCATATTTCTAAGGAAGTACCTGTTGATGATGGTCCTCATCAGGAGGAGTCATGATTACTGGAGACCTATCCACTTCTATAAGGGAGTAGGTTTCCTCCTTTAATGGATACTAATGGGTACAAAAGTATCCAGAGGACCGCCGCTACATTACTATCATCTCATGGACATGGTGGGGAGAGGAAGAAGCCGACTCCTATAACCCGAGTCAGTACAATTTTCTAGAGACTAGCTTCTAAAGAAGGTTATTCAGTTGGTGAGTTCCTCAAGTGAGTGAGATGTGCAGTTTCGCCTCACATGAAAAAAGAAATTTTAAGAGATGTCAAATCTACTAGAAATTCTCAGAAATTAATTGAATCTTTGCCTACTCGCATTCCCGTCTGGTTCTGACTTGGAAGCAGAGTTGATACCACCATTGTTGTTACTGATTTTGCTGTCATTATAGCCATAGGCCGTCAACAAGTTAAGTCACATTTGGGTCCGAGAATTCCACCAATTACAAGTCACAAGGATGTTCTTAAAGTCCCAAAGGAAAAAATGAAGAGATCACCCAATACTATATTTGGTCTGCACCAAGGGGAATATACTTCTCTTTGACATGTCGATCTTTCTGCTGAGAAACTCCGTCTCAAGACATCACTGTCAAAGAAAAAGGTGTGGGTACCCAAGATCTACGTAACGATATAGTCTAGTGAGCCAGAAGGGCAAGATCATGGAATGAAGCAAGGGTCTGAAGTATCTAGCATGGTTGCAGCAATTGCTAGCGAGATGGAGGAGCAAGTAGAGGATGTCCAACAATGTGCTTTAGATCTCAAGGTGCTACAAGATCAATAACTGAAGAAAAGGTTAAAAAGGTCAGGGTCGAGATTTTAGAGTTGGCCCGAGAACTTTAAGTTTCCATTGATGATGATGATGACATTAACTTTAAAGATTACCTAAAGGAAGATTTGATGGATATCTATGTCATTGAGACTAGAGCCACTGCATCTACGTGTGACACTCAACCTCTCTTTGAAGAGAATGTCGTAGATGAGCTGTGTAGGGCTGATTTCCTAAGGGATGAGAAAATTAGCCAAATAGCGAAAAGAATGGAATAGATGGCCGCTTCCATGACCATAGTTTAGGGACAGTCTCAACCCCCACAGTTAGCCTCCTTAGATATCAATCAATAGGAGATTATTCATGTCACAGATGGAAGGAGGGAAGTTGCCTCAACGAATATACATGAGCAACAAAAGAAGGATTCTCCATCAAGTTTCATACCGAAAAATGAATTTAAGCAAATGGTCAAGCATGTTTGGGAGGCCTTAGCCCAATCAAAGGATGGTGCATTTATTTTAAAGGGAAGACCCTACCCGGAAGAGTTCAATGTCGTACCCTACCCTAAGGGTTTTGTGTCACAAAACTTTAAGATATTTGACCCAAATGGAAATCTCAGGCAGCATATAGAGCATTTTCAAGCTAGTTGTGGTAATACTAGTAGAAACTAAGCTTTGCTATTTTTACTATTTGTCAGCAGCCTGTCAGAGATCACTTTTGATTGGTATGTCAAACTACCCAACGGATCAGTCAAGATGTTCGCTATACTAGAGCAATTGTTTATGAAGAGATTTGCTACAGGGCATCAACATGTGTCTATTGAAGATCACATAGTAGAGAAGCAAAAGCATAACTAGACTTTAGTGGACTACATTTTGAGGTGTTGAAACCTTAGCATAAAATGTGAACCTCAGCCATAAGAATATCATGCGATTGAAATCTTACTCAAGGGCATCCATAGGCCAATAGCTTTCATGCTCAAGGGACTCACCATTAAATCCTTCGAGAAGCTACTCAGCAAAGCCAACAATCTTCAAAAGAAGTCAAACATATGGATTCCCAAGAGAATGTGGAGAAATTCAGCACAACCAAGGAATTTGAAAAAAAGTTTGGAACAGTGGCAATGATCAATAATAGAAAACACCGAGTGAAGATACATGTAAAAAATTCTCATCAAAATTCCCATTCGTCATCATGACATGCTCAACAACAGACACAATAGTACGACTAGTTTATCAAGCAACCACTTTAAAAGGATCATACCGAATGGAAAATAGAAAGAGTCCATCCTTGACGAAATGAAGGAAAACACTTTATTCATTTAAAAATGAAGCGGTACCAAAAATGTTCAGAAGTCTGATGAAGAGGCCTGAGTTTAGATTACTGACCAACTTTTTTTGTAATCGACAAATACAAGAATTTGATAACGCTACTAGAAGATTTAATTTCCAGCAACTGTGTCCAAAGACTTGATCTTGACTTTATAAATGTGTCTGATTTGGTTAAGATGTATAACTATAATATGCAATAATGTTAAAGTCAAATTTGTCAATGCAAGTATTTGTATCGCTCAAGTAATATAAGGCTCTAATGGAGTCCTAGATATCGATCCCATAAAGAGTTGTTTAGAATTGTAGACTAAGACTTTAGAAAAGCAAGACTTTAATCACAATAACAATGTTCAATATGATTATCTGTCACTAATAGGCAATTGAAATAAAGAGATAATTTTAATAACTAATAAGTAACTAATTATAGAAAGTAGGGTGTAATTGTGATATTCAATATATAAGAAAACATCCTTCTCCTTGTCAAGAAATGATAGTGAATGGATAAAATGAATTAGTTCAATTTATATTTTGCCAAAGAGGAGCTCATATTCTTTACCCTTTGGTCCAGACATAAAGAACATTGACTAATCCTATGCTTGGTTACTGATTCTGCAGCTAGGCTCGGAGGATACCGGCTCTCACTTCGGAGCTCCCACGTTCCCTTCACCTGAGGGCTAACATCTACACATCAGCACCCAAATGATAGGACCGAATTGGAGATTTTAGTCTATCGCTCTAAAATCTCCAATTCTTCGCCCGATAATAAAATTTCCCTATTTATTTGCACCCAACTTCCAAGGGCTTTAACCTCCCTAAATCTTGGATATAACCTTCACTTTAGTTGTAAAACTCAACATATTTTAATAAATCAATTTGTTAGTTCGAAAGTAAATTAAGATTTAAGTGAAAAGATCATCACAATTCTTAAACATTTTCATGGCTTCACCAATTAAAATTACCATTTCACAAATCTCGAGAGAAGGAGAAAGACAGAGAAAACTACTCAGAACTCATGGGGAAAACACAAAAAAACTCGGAATTCATATATAAAATCAAAGTCATACAAACTAGAACAAGTAAATAACTTATCTCTAATTTCTCCCAAAGAACACTACTTGAAGTTCCTCTGAATCTCTTCTTTTCCTTACAACACACAGAATTCCTCTTTGAAGTAGCAAGGAGGAAGAAATCTCTCACTTTCCCTCCACTCTTACAATCTCTCGAAGGATTCCTTACAATTGTTACACTCTAATGGAAATTCTATACACTAATGGTAATCTCCAAGGCCTCTAGCACACTTTAGACTCCTTAGACTTCTTCTATTTTCGGCCAAAATGTTCTTTTAAAGTTGTAGATGAGCTTTCCCAATAGTTGCCTAACCATTCCTTTAAAATTTGGCCTTATCCAAAGCTTAACTAGGAATAACTGTCGATCTCGCCATCGGCGGGCTTCTAGTTAATTTTTGTCCTGTAGTCTTGAGAAATCTCCTCGTCGGCAGCATCGAGGGTGCCGTCGGTGGCCTAGTTTAAATCTTCACATTTTGGTCGTTTTTGCTCTAAATTCGCTCCTTTTTGCATCTTTTTGCTCCAACGAACCTAATTCATCATTCCTGCAATAAAACATCAAAAATACCTTTCTTTAAAGTGTAATATCATCTAAAATGGTACAAAATAGGTATGAAAATCTCAACATAATTTCCTTTGGTCAAAATCCACCAAACTTAACTATTACTTGTCCTCAAGTAATTTTAGTACAATATAAAAGTTATGATCTAATGCAGTAAAGTTTTAATTCAGAAATACTATAAGTTTGATTTAAATAAATATCATAGTGAGATTTTCCGAAAAAAATCAAGTAATTGAATTAATTTTGTAGCCACAACATTATCTGGTCATCAAGTTTAAGAGTTCTAGTTGTCTATTTATTTCAAAAATGATTATATGTTGCAATATTAAGTCACTTAGAATATTCAAGAGATAGGAACTTCATGAGAACTCTACTAGTAAAAGATCTAATTCCATAAATATAAGTTTAGAAATGTATTTAAGTTTTCTCTTTAAGTAGGTCTAGTGAAGCCAATTTTTGATTAGGCATATCCTGAAGCTTCTCCTCACTTCCATACTTTTTCTTTCTTTTCTCTTTTTTATTTAGATTATTTTCAATCCTATATATATATATTTCTTTTCTTTTGAGGGAGTGTTTTCAATCCTTTATTTTTCTTTTTTCAAGTGAGGATTACTATATCTGGATAAACTTTAATGATTTTGAACTTTACTTTTCTTTCCCTAAATTTGAAACACAAAGCATTTCTTTACCTTATAAATATTTCATATTTTTAACATCATTGAGCCCCAATCTTTTCTTCTCAAATGAATTTCCAGATCCTTAATACTTCAAAATATAGTTTCCTTTACTTTAAATAGTTAACTATAATCTTATTCTCTTAAACTAAATATCTTAATCTACAAAAATTAATTTTCATTAAAAAAATATTTCTTCAAATCTATTATAATATTCAAATAGTAACAAAAATATAGTTACCTGAATTAAATTCACTACATGAAATAATTTTTGAAAATATTAAAATAGAGGACATCTAATAGTTAATCTTTTTCTTCCCTCCCCCAAACATAAATTTTTAAATATGAAATAATATAGGTGGAAAGAAAAACTATAAATATAAATCATACCTCAATATTGTAGGCATTTTTATCATTCTGAAATTTCTGTACGCGTTCTCAAATTTTTACTTCACGTGGTCTGTAATATTATGAGCTTTCTACACATATAAATCATTAAAGAAATTTCTGGGTAATGAAATTTTGAAATAAGTATAAAACTAAAACATTAAATAAGCACAAAATTTCCTAACACAACCAAAATACTAAACAATTAAAACTAAAATGTGAAAAAAAAAATCACATTACATTATAATCCACAATGTTACTCAACATCTATAACTACACAAGAACTTTTAACTACCACATAAACTTTATAACAAAAATTAAAATCATTCAAATACAACAAATCAATAAAAATGAAAGTCTAAATACATAAACATCCATCTCTATTACAAATGGACTACATAAAATAAAAATACAAACATAAGTACATCAATTCTTTCTATAACAAAATCCTAAGCTATATCTTCATTGCCTTGATCAGCAGGTGGATTGGGTTGATACTGAGTATATGGGGGGCACTCAGGAAGTTTAACATCAGGCTCACCTCTGTAGTGTCGAGCCCCAGCTTCATAATAAGCTACCTCAAAATTTGAATGCCTCTGCAGGTACTCACTATCATTATTATGTTGGTGTTCTAAACCTCAAATCCTTTCACTTATCAATTCTATAATCTTTCACTGCAAGGTTAACTTACTTATCAAATCAGAGAGGGTAGGAGAAATAGAAGGTGGAAGGTCATAACTTGTAGAGGGGACATCTCTACTAGTAGAAGGTTCTTGACTTCTAATCCCAGTTCTCCATTTCTCATGTGATTCATAAGTCTTTAGATTAGTCTTACTAATGGGTTTTATATGATAAACCCGTTTTTCATCTCCAAATTCTACTCCAAAAAGTTTCTAAATTGCATAAATAAGTCCAGGATGTCCTAGAACTCCACTAGTCTCACTCCTCGCTGTAGTCAATATGTTCTTAAGAATTACTCTCCCCACATTTATAGTTCTAGTATTCTTAATATAGAAATTAAGAATAGCTCTATCACTAGTTATCTCACTATGGT
Organism: Phalaenopsis aphrodite; assembly: GCA_003013225.1. Lineage (NCBI taxonomy): Eukaryota > Viridiplantae > Streptophyta > Magnoliopsida > Asparagales > Orchidaceae > Phalaenopsis > Phalaenopsis aphrodite. The sequence continues at coordinate 1,604,709 of NEWO01000091.1, forward strand.
GATAGGTCGGTAACAGAGTAGAAGAAATGAAATAGTGCTACGCCTTAGAGGTGGCATTCAGCATGAAAGCAGAAAAATTTACCCATTCTTGCTGCTTTATCTTCCATGTTCCCTTCACATCAGTAAAAAAGTTGATCACATCATTGAAAAGTTGATCACATCATTGAGGGGGCCTCCCATTGTACTAAAGGATTCATATTAGCACCTGTAAGAGTCTAGGACTTCATAAAAAGTGTTGTTGCGGGCGGCAATAAACTCAACAGGGAATCTACGCACTTGAACGATTTCATCATCAGAATAAATCACATTGTCGTAGAACTCCTTCACAACATTTGCATCAGCTTTATTGGTGGTGTAACAAAAGTTTTCCCACCTCTGCTCCGCAATAACTAGTTTGATTTCTCCTCCCAGACTTTCAAAAACTTGATCTTATATGCACTTCTTTCCTTTAAATATGGAAGTAAATTTTTTTTAAGCCAGCGCATTGACGAAGCGAGACTCGTTGAACTCAACGCTTTTCTTTTATAGTGGAGCCATTTCAATCTAATCAAATTTATAGAAAAATTCCAAAAATTACTTTAAATATGTAAATCATGGCTTCCAATCGTAATTCTAAGAGTTCAACAATAAAATCCATGAGTTTCTTCCCAAATTTTCTTAACATTCCCAAATTTTTCGGATCTCCTAAATGTGGAAGAAATTCATAATGAAAATCAAATATTTTTAGCTTGGAGTGAAGCTCTTACATAGAGATGATCAAATTCAGTTAAAAAAGGCTTGCAATTGCCTCCCAATCTAAGATCTTTCAAGCCCTAAGTCGAAAATGGCGTTTTTAGAAGGGGATGATGAATAGTGGCGACTAACTGGTCAAAATCACGGTTAAATGTGTTTTTTGTGAGCTTGCTGTTGGCGGGTCGATGGCGCCGTCGACACGCTTAATTGGAATTTAAATCCTAAGTCTTGGGAAAATCCCACCGTCGGCGGCGTCGAGGGCGTCGTCAGGGGTCTCTATTGATTTTGTCCAAATTCTGGATTTTTGCAATTGCGATCAATTCCAAGCCTAAACGACATCCGTTTAATCATTATAGACATAATTTTAAGTAACTAAATGATGTACTTAGCACATATAAACTATCACAACTCAAAACATCACATTTTTATATAAATTCCAATGGGTACAATATACATTACATAACAAACCTAAGTTTAGTATTTTCTCAACCTCAATACATTAATTTAGCGTCGTAATCCAAGCCACAACACTCAAAACACTGGAAACAAAACACCTATGCTTAGTCTCAACTATA
>NEWO01000091.1:1616944-1628932 GCA_003013225.1 Phalaenopsis aphrodite
AAAAAAATTTTTGCAAAGGTTGAGATGGATTTGATTCTCTTATAACCCACCAATTGAGTTGATCAATGCTTCTTTTTCTTTCTCTAATTTAATCAATCTGCAGCCTTTTGATAATTGCATGCTTTGAACTCTATTATTGCCTCATTTTTAAGTACAATTAATCTCGCTTTCTTAATTATGCTAAGAACTTCTCTTAATTATGGGATTGATGAGCGATTTATTGTTAAGCCAACTTCTTCTTTTTGATGACTAAGGAAATTTTATATTGGGATAATACAAGCTTTTTTATTTTCATTTTTAGCCTTCATTCGATATAAATAGTAAATGATTGGCTTTATATAATTGTATAAAATAAAAGTATCATAAGTCAAATCAAATGTTAGACAACACACATGGAGAGTATACGTATATTGAAAAATTCTTTAACATCATGGGGCATTCACAGGCATATGGCCCAATTCTTATGCTTTTAGAAATCTAACCACTAAAATATATCTTAACGATATCCCTGCATCAGAAAAAAACAAATTACGTTATTAAAAGTGATTTTCTCTAAAATGACAGATGAAATCCAATTTATCTATAGCTTTTTTTCAAACAATCCTCAACAATTACCCTCAAAGAATGAAATCGCAGGGGACAAAACATTGCATCAATATCATCTAGCCTCAAGAAATACCCTAAAAGAATCAGTAACTTTGAATAGCATGGAGAACAAGAAACGAAAAAAAAAATTTCGGTTAAAACGAATATACACTGTTCGACGAAAGGTTAGGATGAGGAATGAGGAAGAGAACTGCCTTAATGCTTCATACATATCACAAAAATAGTGGATCTATATTTTTACCAGCGGTACTTGTATATTAGAATAGATCTAGGTTTTAGCCACCTAAACACTTCCAAACAGATGGATCGTGTGAAATTTCTTGCCAAAATCTTAGACCTCTCAGTGAAATAGGGGAAAGAAGGGAGGAGCCGAGAGAGGAAAGAGTTTTGTTACCTGCGGAGGAGCGACGGAGGCGAGATCGACGGCAAATGTTCAAAGGAAAGTCGGCTACGGGCTTAGGAGGGTAGCGAAGGAAAAAATGGAGCCCAAACACGGATCGCGGGGATATACCCGTGATCCGCGTGTAATATAACTTAAAAAGTCTATTTCCAAAAAAGCATGTAAAACACGATTTCCAAACACTAGGGCGGCATTTTTAAAAACGCCGCCGCATATTTAAGCTGCCCCAAACGGGGCCTTAATTCTTCGTATTAAATAAGCGAACTTGTCGGTGTAGAAATAAAAAATTTTCGCAGATTAAACAGATGCCATAAATTTCTTAGTTTATTTGATTGAGCCTCACCCTCAAGTCTTGTGTTTATCTTTCGGGATAGATACATAGCTTGAGGTGTAGTGCTCTTTCATTTAAACTATGAAAGATTTGAGATCAGTTTGATTTCATATTTTTCTAAACTATATATATATATATATATATATATATATATATATATATATATATATATATATATATATATATATATATATATATATATATATATATATATATATATATATATATATATATATATATATATATATATATATATATATATATATATATATATATTAAATTCCTTTCCAAAGCATGCGACAAGATTCTGATCCCGGCAACCAATAGCTTTGAATGGGCAACTCCTCAACTTTTAAGTGTCAACATACACATATAGAAATGTCATCGTATAGAATAATTTTTGGGAAAACTTGTCACTTGCCAGTTGAATTGGACTGTAAAGCTTATTGGGCAATAAAAGAATTCAATTTCAATTTGAAAGACGCTGGTGAGAAAAGATTATTGCAATTAATTAAGCTTGATGAAATTAGTAATGAATCTTGTCATAATGTGAGGATTTGTAAGGGAAAAATGAAAAAACAACATGATCAAAGGATAATAAAAAGAGAATTTGAACCTAAACAAGTTACTATATAATTAAAGATCAAAATTATTTCTTGGAAAATTGAAGTCTAGGTGAAAAGGGCCACTCAGAGTTATAAAAGTCTCTCTATGGGGAAGTTAATATTGAAGGCCTCAAGCGTGGAAGAATATTTCAAGTGAATGGGCACAGATTGAAATCATATTTTGATGGTCAAAGACCAACTTTTAAAGAGACTATAATATTGGGTCAACAAGAATAAGACTGGGAATGTTGGGTTAAAAAAATTAAACCAAACGATTTGTGGGAGGTAACCCATATTTAATGTTATATAGTTTGCTTTTGAGTTTGTTTTGTTTGAAAATTTTTACATATATTTATGTTTAAGTTTTTATGTAGTCGGTGTATTTCATAAAATATTTAGAAACATCTTTCTTTCCCTAATTTTAAAAAAAATTGAGAAATTATTGGATCGAAATCGAAATGATGAAGTTTTTGGAACTGGCACATAATGTCCCAAATTACAGAAACCTGACACATGATTCACCAGATTTGGCGCATGACGCGTCGCGCTACTGAAAATGATTGAAACATGTCAAAAATCGGTTTTTGGCAGTTTATTCTCCATATAACTCATAAAAACAGACTCAAAAACATATTTTAGGGGGGGGGAGGGAATGAAGGTAGAGTCTACACTTTTCAAATCCTATGGCTTCCCACTCTAAAAACTCCACTAGATTTGGAATTTTCAACAGGAGAAAGTACATCAGTTTTGATGTAGAGAATTTACTTGATCAAGTTATAGAGAAGAAGAGGCTTATCAAAGAAAGGGGATTTGTGAATCGAGGATTCAACACGATGAGTCCTCGAGTTGAAGAGAATATTGCGTAGAGTCGTTGGAAAGTATTTTTCTACACTACTACCGCTGTCGTTGTTCCTGTAGTAAGAGAATTTGATGCAAATCTTCATTGGATTAACCAAGAAATGATCTACATGCAAGGAAAGTTTGTGCAGTTCACTCTTTCAAGAATAAATGAGATGTTTATGATTTAGAAAGTGCATATCTTCCATTATGCAAATTTTACCTCTACAAGAGATAATATGAATGAACTCTACCGCTACCTTACGAATGAAGATACAAATTGGGAGATTAGAGATGATGGAAATGAAAGTTTTCCCTCATAATTTTTAAATCCAATTTCAAAAGGCTGACACTTCTTCATTGCATCAAAATTATTGCCTACCATGAAAATTAGTAAGATAACTAAGGAGAATGTCTTTCTGAACTACTGTATTGAAAATAGAAAACCTATTGATGTGGAGCTATTATTGTGAAATCAATTTTGGGTTTGATTGTCAATGGATATGCACCTGAACTTGGACATCCATCCACTATTTTCATACTATGCAGTCAATCACAAGTACCTTATGAATGTTGGGAAAATTTGCTTCTTCTTTGGAAGCCGATCGATCCAGAAGTCTATTGCAATTATATTAGAATGGGAGATGAAAATGATATGAATGTGTTGATGGATAAAAAAACTCAGAAATCATCACTTCTTCAACCCTACTACAACTCAAGTGCACTTTTGAAGAAGATCAAGAAGATTGGAAAAGAGGTGTAGAGTCTCATGCATGTGATTGTGAATATTACTAAAATGTTGGATCATCTGGATTGGAGTCTAAAGGAGCATTTTGAACATACTAGACACGTTGAAGATGGCTTGGTGCATCTGTGCAAGAAAAATTCATGGACTAAAAAAGAAAATTCAACTGATGAATTTCCATTTCGAGCCTTCTACAACTTCTATGTGTACTACCAATCTATGAGATATATCTAGGAGGACGATAGTGAAGAAGATGTTTGAACATAATTTATGCACAAAAATTATCTTTAGTATTGTTTGTTTTAGTAATTTTGTTGTGTTAGATTGCATTTCCTTTATGTTATTGAACACTATCTATGTTTATGTTTTGAATTTTGATGTTTAGATTTCAGTGTTTGGATGATAGTTTACTTTAGAACACTGAATTTGATGTTTGTTGGCTTGAAAAATATTAGTTTGTAATAGCGGAGATTATATATATAAATGTTAGTTTTGTATTGTTTATGAAAGTTTGGTATTAGTGTGATGTTTACTTATGCTTAGAAAGGTTTATTTGAGTTAAATAGAGGTTGACATAAAGAGGCATGGAGCAGTTTTGAATAAAAACCAAAATCTGGTGAATTTAAGCTCTGACGCATGATGCACCAGATTGGCACATGATGCGCCAAAGGTCAGAACATGCTAGATTGCATAGAAAATCAGAAAATTACATGGACAAGCTCCATTTTTGTTGATTAAGTCGTATCCTACCTCATGATTTTGGTCTAAGCCAGGATATTGTGGGCAAAAGAGAAGGATTCTGAGGAGGCTAAAATCCATAGCTTTCATCTTCATTTGGTAAGAGCTTCACTTTAACTTGGAAATTTTTTATTTTCAGCATGGATGTAGGGGATACAAAATTTGGGATTTTTGATGAAAAAGTTTGAAGAAAACTCATGGTGAGAAGTTTCTTACCAATTAATCTTGCTTGAGTTATATTTTTGATTTAGCAATTTATTTGGTATTATTTGGATTTTTGTGGAATTTTCAAATGGCTCTCAGAGTTAAGACAGGAAGGTCGTCCAAGAATTTTGATGCACAAAGGTTTTTTAGTTTTAAAGTCTAGCACAGTTACAATACTCAAATGGAGACAAGAAGAATGATCCAAGAATGGGCGTTTGCAAACTCGGGTGGCGAGATCAAGGGACTGATTCTTGCCATAAACTGGGAAAGATTTTGCTTCTTCATTACCTATTGATCGCACCTTTGGTTGAGGTCTAGCTTTATCCTCTTTAGTAGCCTAAGTCTAGCCATAAAACTTTCCTGTTGACTATTTCTAGAGAGCTAGGAAAGGAACCCTCACCATTAGAAACTCTAAACTCTTCTTTGCTCAGCTTGAAGTTCCATATATTGATCATAACCCCTAACACTTAGTAGGTGGGGCCAATATGGGGGAGATCAAGGGGAGTACCAATAGGTTTTCTTGACTTTAAGGTTAACCCTGAGTGATGGTCTGAAGCTAGTTCACTCACTTGCACTCACTTGCACTAGCTTGCACTAGCTTTCACTCACACTCACTCACAATCTTAATCCAAAACTTCTTAACTTTGATCCCTTGATCTTTTGAGAAACTCATGTAGATGGTCCTCTAGACCCACTAGCCGTAAGACTAGGTATAAATAAGACCAGTACATAGAGGACCCAAATGGGGATTTTATTGGTCCATGGTTCATTAAAGGTTGTTTGGTACCAAAATTTTACCAATATACCTAAACTTGGCTTTTTGCCCCAAAATCTACCCTATTTACCTAAGCACCCCCAAAACCTAAATTTGACCAAAAAACTGAAAAATAAACTTCTTCAAAAATTATTACAAACCATTTGAAATTACCCGAATTGCCCAAAACCACCCAAATTTGCAAAAATTACCAAAATACCCTTAAACTTACCAAAATTAACAAAATACCCCCAAATTTACCAAAATTACATAAATAGCCTTGGTGGCCCAAACTTTCCCAAAACCTTTAAAATAGTTTCAAATGTCCCCAAGACCAATTTGAAACCCTTCAATTGAACCCAATTTGACGTATTTTGACCCAAAACCCCAAATTGCCCTTAAGACACAACTACCTCAATTCATCTCAAATGTCCATCAATTTGATCCCAATTTTCTAATATTTAAACTCTAAACTCAAATTCATCATGGAAAAACACAAATAAAACCAAATCTCAACCCAATTGATCCATAATTGAGTCTAATTTCAACCTAAATCCAAAATCCCCAACTTTGTCCCAAATTAGCCATGTCTCAAAATACCCCCAAATTGAACGTCATAACTCCAAAATTTCCACTCAATTTCTATTCAAAAAAATTCATGAAAATCACCCACATCAAATTGAGCCATTAATTGGGCCAAAGCTAAACTCTAGCTTAGCCTAAATTCAAGTCCAACCCACATCCCCAAATTGACCAAATGACCAAAATCCTTCAAATTGACCCTCCAAACCAATTCAAAATCACTCCAAATCTTTTATAAACCTTCTATCACAACCATCTACTCTAACTTGATCAATAAATTGAACTCAAACCAAAATTCTAAAGGAAAATAAATTCGACACATTTTTTATCACATAGTCAACGAGTTTGTCCGAATGACTTTGGATGACGTAACGGACTACGTCGGCACATCCAGAACGTCAAAATAGCCTAGAGAGAACACCCATTTTCGTGTGATTCCAAGTAAAAACAAATTGGAAATTTTAAATAATAAATATTTTATTAAAAAAATCTTTTTTTTCTTTTTCTTTTCTTCTTTAATCCCTAATCCCTAAATCTCTCGCTCACGCCTCCTCTCTGCTACCGATTGAACCTCCCTCACACCGTTTGCTCCTCTCTCTTCCATATCTCTTAGAAGTGTGATAATATCGTGATAGATCTCCTGCTCCATCACCCTCCTTGAGTTGTGCACTCTTCCGATGGCACGCACAGTAGTTGCCCCATCCTGTATCGCAACCTTTTCGCTTGCGCCCTGTCGCACCTTGTTGCAATTTGATGATGACTCCTTGTGCTTGATTCACCATAATTAAGTATAAGGAATTTTTATCCTTATTTAATTTGGCTATATAAGCCTCTCTTTGCAAAGAAATTAGGCTGACCAATATTCCTGGAGAAGGGGGAGGTGCTGCCGGATTTTTGGGTTGCTCGAACTCCTTTTTTGCTCGACATTTTGGCTGGGTCTCTCAGCCTCTCTACTGGTTCACCCAATACTCTTGCTCAGTTGTTTGTTTCACCAATGAGGAATAAACCCCTTGCTTCACCTTTGGACAAGCTTTTTTGTTAGAAGTTCTTTTGCTAGCAAGGTTTAACTAGCTAGCCTATTAGCATCACTTTTCTCTTCTAGTTGCAAGTATTGCAATCTTTCATTTTATTGAATGTGGCATAAAATATATATGGTTTTGGTATTAGAATTTAGGTGGAGGTTTTGAATTGCATGCCATACCTTCCATTTATTTAACCTTCTTTTGGCTTAATGTGTTTCACTTGGAGAACTCGGGAGCTTATGTCTTTATGGGGTGTTGCTTGGCTTGGACCATTGTTAGGCTTATTACTTTGCTCTCTTTTAGCTAATTTTTTGGCTTGTGTATGCATGATTTTAATTCTTCATATCTACAATGATATGTTAGCATGATCAAATAAAAGGAGCATGGTAGTTTGGAGAGATTAAAGTTCATTTTTAATGCTTTATAAACATTGATACCTCTCTTTTAGCTATGTCACTTGTATTTTTAAAATACTGGAGAACCTACTTGAAAGCTAGTTTATTTACTAGCTATTTTAGTGAGATTTAAGCACTAATTTGTAGTTTCAAAGGTGGTTATTTGAACTAAATCTTGTTGGTTTGGGAAGAGCCTTGAGGGGCTCTTTTGTAGGCTTGAAAGGTTGGGCTCTTGGCTCTCTACTTGAGTCGCAGTTTTGCAATACTTGGGGGGGTCGAATGAAAGAGCATCAAGATTGCATAACTAGTGAACCCCTTAAAGCTTTAGATCCACTTAAGCTACTCTATATTTTCATTATTCAAGTTGGGGCATTTGAGTACACATGAGTATGTTTTAAAATTCATTGTCAACATGATTTGAGTGTTATTTTGACCTCTTTTGGCTCCATACTTGTCCTCAATCTTGCAGATTGGCTTTATGTAAATGTGAGGTTTATATGGATTAGGTTCTTTTTAATGGGACTTTGGCTTTCTTTGGGCCGATTTGAGCATTATTTTGGAAGAAGATTTTGACGTCATTTTAATGTGATTTTAGTGGTTTACAATTCCTTTTAGATGTGATTTTGAGCTCTTTTTGAGATTCCAAGACCTGTTTGTGACTTATTTGAGTTGTGATTTTGGTAAGACTTAAATGTGTATTTTTGCATTATTTTGGGATTGAAATGGGCTTTCTTAGATTCATACCATCGAATATCGAGGAAAGTTTTAAACATAGTTTTGAAGCTATTTTTGTGGCTTTGTCAGGCTACAATTTTGAAACTATTTTGTGGCATGTTTGGCTAAAAATTCTTTCAAGCTAACTTATGGTTTTGAAGAAATATAGTTTTGGAAAGATTACCTTTTTGGTTGATCCATTCATAAACTTGAAGTTGGGTTGCATTTTTAGGCCTTTTCGTCGATCATTTTAGACACGGTTTTGAGGGTTCATCCATCATTTATTGTTTTCATATTTCAAATGAATCGATCCCTATACTCTCTCAACCCCATTTTTCTTTTTTTTCTTGCTTTTTAGTTGAATTTATGTGCTTATGCTTGAAGAATAAGTGCGCATATATAGCCTTTTACAGTATATGAACCATAAAGCATGGTTGTAAGTAGGTCTGTTTCGGGGTTCAAGGACAATGATGAAAAATGAATCAACATATGTGAGAAGTTCTAGAAAAAACTTGACTCAGTGACCTTGAGAGAATGAGGGATTGACATTACTGCACCTCTAATACATACTAAATTTTCACCTAATACATTCTAAATTTTCACCATTTTCTCTTACAGAAAGTGGGAAGTTCCAACCTACTAATATCACCGACTCCTTAACTTTCTAAAGCATGAAAATTTCATTAAATGACATAATTAACTAAAAAAAATCTTTCAACTGCATGACAATTAAAAAAAGTCTTTTGAAAAATAGAATCCTTCCCAAATATTTTCTAAATTTCACGGGTCAGTCATACGAACTAGGCTAGGGATCACTCCTTTATGTGATTGTTAGGCCGACGACCTTTTGCTTAGTATTGGATCACACATGCATGATTTTAATCCTTTTGTTAGGGCCCTCGGGTTTTGACTTTGACCCATGATCCTAATTCTAAGTCCACCCCATCTCAAGTGCTTACAATTTTCTTTGATGTTCTGTGCATTCCTACGTTTTTTTTTAGCTTATTTTTTTGAGTCATTTAAGTTCATTTGATAAGTTATGAAGTTGGAGCCCCAGGGGCAAAACAGCAATTTTAGATTTTGGTACCTTAATCAAAATTTAGGATTAATCACAAGGAACATGGGTAATTTTGATCTTAATAAATATGTTAAGATGATTGAAACATGATGGATTTAAAAGGTAGGAACTCACTTACCACCTTTTACATAATAAGAGCAAAATTATAATTTCTCTAATTATCTTGACTTGGAAGTCAAATTAAGATCAAATGTTTATTAAGTGATGGGCTTGAGATTAAGAAGGTAATAATTTACTTATCTTAAGTCTAAAATTGAGGATGATATGATCTTTCATTAAGAATATATGCCACTTAAACCAGAATTTTAACCATCACCAATTTCCCCGTTATGAGCGTTAAGGGCTTGGTAGTGACTTAGGTTCGATGTCAAAACTCAATTGATTGGTTTTAGAAGATAATATGATCGGTGATTGACATCTTTAAACACTACAAGCTTGAATTTAATTGCGGGCACCACAATCTTTAATGACTTAAATTTTCCTTAGGCGCACCCACCTACATAACTCTTGAATGAACATCAATTGATTAATTGAGTGTCCTAACCTTGGGATGAATAAAACATCAAGCTTATTTGAGGAATGATATAGCCCTAGCTTAGCGTTGGATGATTAATATAATGATATGATAAGCTCAGAATGAACTCAAAATTTTTCAAGAAATCTTCAAAGTCGTTTAGGGTCCTGCCCTGCAAACTTTAAAATTTCTTGAATATTTTGAAGGGTAAATTGAACTTGCTATATTTTTGTTCTAAAATCATCTACTAAGATCATTTGAGACTTAAAAAAGTCATAAGTTGGGTTTTGGTAGCAGAACCTTCATCTAATTCTGCGATTTAAATTCCTTGCAAAATTATATACATATTGCCAAAGCCTACCTTTCAAGTGAAGGAACTAAAAGAACCAACATGTACGCTTTTAAAGTATTGCATTTACATTTCTGTGCTTCTTATTCAAACATGCATGTTAAACAACGATGTCACTCTGCATGTGAAAACCAAAACTGCTTGGATAGTCACAAAACCAAAACTAAAATCAAATAGGATAAAATTCATCACCACTAAAATTTAATCACAAACGTCACAAAGAAAAAATTGCAACTAAATTAAAACATGTATATCGAATGATCGGGAATCTCTTGGAGGAGGTATCATACGGTTGCTAACAAGATTTCCCACGGTTTAAGTCAAGGTACGAAACTTATTGATTTGAGTTTATTAAATTCATTTGGACTAAGTGAACTCAAAAGAAAATAGTGGTGCTAGAACGAGGGAACTACGGGATCTTAACTAGTGTTGCTCTAACTAACTTTAACATCTCCATAATAGTTAAATAACCATGAAATTTAGAAAACATCTAATTTGACATCGAAACTCCACACATTACAAAACTTAACCTGCTACTTCTTTGAGGAGCTTGGAGCTAGCATTATGGGCAGCACAGTCATCCTCAATAGTAAAACCTACACCAGCTAAATCATTCCTCATAATTAAAGAAAAAGCCATTAGATTTTGAGGTTGTTCTCTTAGTGCAACATAAATCCTCAACTTATCTTTACGCCTTTGTATAGGATTGCTATGTAATTTAAGTCGTAACTTGTTTTAGGATTCTGAGGTTGTCATCCGTCACAACTTCAATTTTCACATCTTCCAAGCTATTTGTATGATCGTCTCATATGAATGTAAGCCCTAATACATAAAAATTGGTAGGATGAAACATTTAAATAATTTCTCTCCAAAACTGAAGTCAAACCATAGGGTAGCTTGGGAAGTCACCAAGACTCTTTTCTGGATCTATGACATCCCCTAGTCTCTCCTCCTTTGGATTCTAGAAATAAATATTCCAAATTTGAGTCATTCTCCTTTCACACCTCCTTGTTCATTCTCGTTAAAAAGTTCTATCCTTTTGAATTCCTTGAAGTCAATGTTCTTTAATTTTTATCGAGAGTTTTCTTGAGTGACTTCAGTCATTTAAAATGTAATTAACTTTAAGGGTTTGCCCTGATAGGAAGCTTTTCTGAACCCAGCTTAATATAAACCCTACTTTGCTTTTCATATTGAATAAGGGAGCTTGTCGGCTTATAATATAAAATGGTTTCGCAGACTAAACGTATTTCATTTATTTCTTAATTTATTTGGTTGAAACTCACCATTAAGGTATTTGTTTATCTTTTGAGATAGATACATGGCTTGAGTTATAGTGCTCTTTCATTTAAACTATGAAAGATATGGAATCAGATTGAGCTCATGTTTTCCTAAAGTTATAGGTACATACATATATATAAATTAAATGTTCTTCCGAAGCAGGCTGCAGGATTTTGATTCCGGCAAGCGACAGCTTCAAATGGGCAACGCCTTAACTTTTTAGTGCCGACACTGCCGTAGAAATTGTCCTAATGGTTCAGGTGTCTTACGGAAACCTGAGGATCACTGCTGAAGATCACATCTCAGTGAGAGGTAAGCAGGTTGAATTTACTACTGAAAGGATCAATACTTTTCATGGGTTGAGAAACATATTTTTGATGAAGATACTACATTTGTGATAAATGATTCATGATTGGATGAAGTGATTGCATTTTTGACTGATGGAATAGGGGAGTGGAAGATTAATAATAACAAGATAGTTAACTTCCCTGCTTCCATGATGACTATTCAATCAAAAGTATGGTGCAACTTCATTTTTGTCAGACTGTAGCCAACAAATTATTTCGCCGATGTTACAAAAGATAGAGTTGTACTAAAATATTGCATTCAGAACATGAAAGCAATACATATAAGTGCACTTGTAGTTCAACATGCTTGAAGTATAGCTAGTAGTTCTGCAGCCGGTGGTTTGGGATACCCTGCCCTGATTTTCACTCTATCTGAACAATAAGGAGTAGAATACCATAGAAATGAAGAAAGATTACAACCACAAAATCTAATTAGGAGGCATATGATTCAGAGAGTAGAATCATTGGTTGAATCTAAAGGTGGAAGAA
>NEWO01000091.1:1635557-1655684 GCA_003013225.1 Phalaenopsis aphrodite
ATAAATATTTTATGAGTTTTAGTCTTATTTCATTTTACTTTTTATATGCGCAGTTTAAGGTCTGAAAGAATAATGCCCTACGATTCTAAATTAAAAAAACTATAAGAAAATTTAAAAATATAAAAAACTTCACAATTCGAATGAAATGACATAAAAAATCAAAAATCAAAGTATTCAACATGAAAATCAACATGTACAAATACCTTTAAGAGATTATGCTAATCTCAGAGCCCATAAGATTTACTTAAGTATAAAAACTCGTGTTGTAGTTGCTAATTAGTTTGAATTATTATCTGCTATTATCCAAATGGTGCAAGAAGATCAGTTTGAGGGAATACCATCTGAAGATCCTAATTTATATCTTGATAGTTTTTTTAGATTTGTGTGCTACAATTAATAATGATGGGTTTTAAATTGTATTATCAGACTTAAACTCTTTCCTTTTTCTAAAGGGATAAAGCTACGTTATGGTTAAATTTATTAGCACCTGGATCTATCAGATCTTGGAGAGATTTAGCACAGAAATTGCTTGCTAAGTATTTTCTGCCATACAAAATTGCTAAGATTAGAAATGATATCACATCTTTTTATTAGTTTCAAGGGGAACCAAAATATAAAGCTTATGAACGATTTAAGGAAAACCTTAGGAAATGTCCACACCATGCTTTGCCCACTTGGTTAAGAATTCAAAAATTTTATAATAGGTCGGTGGGAATTCTTAGATTTATCATTGATGCAGTTGTTGGTGGTTCATTAATCTCAAAACCATATGATAAAGCAAATTCCCTAATTGAAGAGATGTCTATTAAAAATTTTCAATGGCTTTATGAAAGGGAAAATCCAATTAGAGTAGCCAGTGTTCATGATCTGATGCAATTTCTATTTTGGCCTCTCAAACTGCCATAATATCAAGAATTTTAGACCAATTATGATTAAATATACCTTAAACACCTCCTATGATTGAGGCAAATTTATTGAAACAAATGATAGATTCTCAATCATCATACAAGACATTCAATATAATAAACAATCAACCTAATAACCATTATTCTAATTATTACAACCTTGGTTGGAAAACTCACCCTAACTTTAATTTGAATAATAATTCTTGTGGTGTGAATCGACAATGGGGGGAGTAATCAAGTGAAGTCATTTAGGAACTAGAATAACTAGGGAAGTATAAAATATAGCTTTTTTATACTCCAGGCTTTAATACTAACCAACTGCTTAATTAGAAAAGTTGTCTATAGAAGAAGTGGTGTTACAAATGGGTAATCAGTTATAAAGTCTTGGAGCTTTAATTTGAAATATTAAGAATCAACTGGGATAAATTACTAATGTGCTTAGCAATATGCCTCATGGAACTATTCCTAGTAACATTGAAATTAATCCCAAAGACTAAAAACAAGAGCAAATTGAGGCTTTCCAACTAGAAATGGAAGAGAATTAGAGACTAAAGTTCAACAAGAGATTGAAGTTGAGGACAATGCGATGGAAATTAAAAAGCCTATGGAAAATAGTCTTTAAGACCTAAAGACCCTATTTCTCTAATGGAGATCACTTTATGAAAACTACCACCTCCATTTCTAAATTAAGTTATAAAAGATGTACTAGTAAAAATAGATAATTTTATCTTCCTTATTTATTTCACCATGTTATATTTTAAGTAAGATAAAGAAATTCCAATTATTTTATAGGAACTTTATCTTGTCACTGGAAGAGCTTTGATAGATTTATGAAAAGGTTAGTTAACCATGAGAGTCCATGACCAAAAAGTTACATTTAATATATCAAAGTCAATGAAGTATCCAACAAAAGGAAAATAGGATGAGTGCTTCAGAATGGAGATTAGTGATTATTTAAGTAACAAACATTTTAGAGAAAATTATGAAGAGAAAATCAGAATGAAAGATTTGTAGCATGAAGATGATGTTAAGTTGTAAGTTAAATCAACTGAAATAAATAATGATGATTGAAATTGTGTTCAGGAAATTTTGCGCACATGAAAACTACAAAAAAATAATAAGAATCTAGTTTCTTCTATTTAAACACCTCCTGAACTTGAGATGAAGTTACTTCCTACACAAATAAATAATGTCTTTCTAGGAAATTCATCTACATGACCTATTATAATTTCCTTAGATTTGACTCAATAGCAATAAAAAAGGGAATAGAAACTGTAAGAAGTTACAAGAAAGCCTTTTGATTGAGATTAGTTGATATCAATGGTATGAGACCTTTGATTTGCATGCATATAATTTTAATGGAAGATAATCATAAGACATGAGCTAATCCTCAAAAGAGGTTAAATCCTATATTGAAAGAAGTTGTTAAGAAAAAAAATTTAGAATGGTTAGATGCTGAAATCATCTATCCTATTTTGGACAGTACTTGTGTTAGTTTAATTTACTGCCTTCCTAAGAAAGGGGGAGTGACCGTAGTTGTAAATGAACTTAATGAGCTAATATGAAAAATATATTTCATTGGTTGGCAAATCTATGAGTATTGAAAATTAAATTTGCGACTAGGAAATATAACTTTCCTCGACCTTTTATGGACTAACATTGGATAGGCTAGTAGGGCATGGATATTTCTGATTTTTGGATAGATATACCAGCTATCACATAATTACAATTACTTCTTAGAATCAAGAAAATATAATATTTACGAGTCCTTAAAAAACTTTCTATTCTAGAAGAATGTCCTTTGGTTTGTGTAATGCACCTGCAATACTTCAAAGGTGCTTGATGTCTATTTTTTGTGACTTAAATGAGAAAGGAGTGGTAGTTTTTATGAATGATTTCTCAGTGTTTGGATCCTCATTTGATTCATGTCTAGATAATTTAACAAAAGTTCTAGAGAATTATCAAAGAGA
Source organism: Phalaenopsis aphrodite (assembly GCA_003013225.1). Classification (NCBI taxonomy): domain Eukaryota; kingdom Viridiplantae; phylum Streptophyta; class Magnoliopsida; order Asparagales; family Orchidaceae; genus Phalaenopsis; species Phalaenopsis aphrodite. The sequence goes on from NEWO01000091.1 coordinate 1,638,433, forward strand.
GAGGCTTTGTCAATCATGGATTGAGTAATTCAAGTTCACATATTGAGAAAATCATTGTACAGAGGCATTGGGAAGTTTTGTGCTACACTACTGCTGCAGTTGTTGTACCAGTGGTAAAGGAATTCTATGCTAACTTACATGGAATTACTCAAGGAGTTGTCTTTGTTTGAGGTAAGGCTGTACCATTTACTCTGGCTTGAATTAATGATTTGTATATGATAAAAAAATGTTCCAATCTGTTATACAAATTTTATCCCAATGAGAGATATGATGCAAGATGTATATAATTTTTTGATCGATGAAGATAATAATTGGGAAATCATAGATGAGGGATACGTTAGTTTCTCTACTTATGTGCTTAATCCAATATCAAAACCATGACATTTCTTCATCTGCAAAATCACTCCCTACCATGAAGATTAGTACAGTTACAAGAGAAAGAGTCATTTTAAGCTATTACATTCAAATGGAAAAACCCATAGATGCGGGATAAACTATTTTTAAATCTGTTATTGATATTATTATGAATGGGCCAATATATGGACTGGGGCATCCTTCCACAATTTTTTGACTTTGTATTCATTCTAAAGTTCCATATGAAAGTTGTGAGAAAGTTTTATTGCCTTGGGAGCACATGATTCCTATTGATGATAATTACATTGGGAATGGAAATGAAGCATTAGATATCATTTTAGATAATTCATCACTTGCTTCATCACCATTGATGCCACAAACAGTTGGAAGTTCAATAGCCTTAGAGAAGAAAATAAGGCAAATAAAAAGAGAACTTCAGAGTATTACGATTGTAATAAAAAATCTTAACTACCTTTTTTATCACCAAGAATGGAGGATGAAAGAGAGATTTGATCATACTGGAACAATTGAAGTAGGATTGGTGCAAATGCTAAAGAAAAATGGTTGGATCGTTGAAAATTTGACTGATCAATTCCCTTACGGACCCTTCTACAATTTGTATGTCCATTACCAGTCTACGGGAGATATTAGAGAAGGAGAAAGTACTAAAGATGAGGAAAAATATATGAAGAAGTTAGACTTTCTACAATTTTAAAATACTTATGTTTTTAATGTAATTGTGTGGATTTGATTTAATTCACTTTGCTTTAGAACTCTATTGACTTTGATTGTGTCTAGTTTTGTGTCAACGTTCTAGTGTTGTGGCTTGATTTCAACGCTAAATTATAATTTATTTTCCTTTAAAGATGTGAAAGTGTGATTAGATAAATGTGTTTGTAAAAGATGTATTTTCATATTTAAGAGTTAGTTTGGTGTTGTTTGTTAAAATGCTTTTTTTGGAATTATTTTATGATGAAAATTAGTATTCCAAAAGACTAAATTGACTTTGGATTAAATTGAAAGAAAATTGAAATTTGAGAAAATAGGAAAATTAATTTTTGGCAACAAGCGTCTGCAAGCGCCGATAGTGCCCTAAACCTGAAAACCACCCAAACACCTTAAAAATTCGTTATTTGCACAGTAAAATGCCTTTTTTACCCTTTGAGTCTCCTTCAACCTACGAATTTTTCACATATGACTTGCTATTGCTCGGATTTTTTGGCAATTATAAGGCAAACATAGTTCAGAGATTCTTAGCAATTTTAAGGAAAACATAGTTCAGATTTAATCTTCTCTATGTAGGAGCTACACTTTGAACTCAAAATTTTTGAATTTCACCAAAGATTTATCATACATTGCCGAGATCCAAATTTTGTAATTTTTTGGAAGTTTTTAAGAAAATCCTTTAGTGAAGAACTGTTACTTAGTAGATTTAAGTTTAAAACATTACACATTGTGATCTTTGGAATTTTTGGGAAATTATTTTGATTTTATCAAACTTTCTTAGATTTATCATGACACCAAGAATGAGCAAAGGAAAAAGAAATGTGGATTTTGATGATCAAAAGTTTGTCAATTAAAAAGCCAACAATTGTTTCAATAGTCTACCTACTACTAAAAAACAGATTCTGAATCAAGGATTTAAAAATCTGAGTAGAGAAGTTGAAAGTTAATCAATGCTCGACATTGGGAGAATTTTTTGTTACTTTTTTGTCAAGGCTATTATTGGTGTAGTGATGGAGTTCTATGCCAATTTTAAGGAGACTTCTGAAGACTATGTGTTTGTCCGTGGGAAAATGGTGGAGTTTACTCCAACGAAAATTAATGAATTTTATCAGTTAGAAGATGTTTATAGCTGATAGTACAAATCATTTTCTTATATAAATGAGGCCTTGGATAAAGTTATTTCTTTTTTAACTGATGGAAAAGGAGCTTGGAAAGTGAAGAATGGTGTTAACGTAAACTTTCCTCTTTCTATGTTAAATATAGTATCTAAGGCCTGACACTACTTTATTTTAGGTAGAATGATACCAACAAATCATCATAGTGAGGTTAGAAAGGATAGAGCAATCTTGAACTTCTGTATCTAGCAGATGAGAAGATTAGATGTTGGCTCTATAATTTATTGAAACACTTGATCTATTGCTTTTGAAGAGACTACTAGTGGTTTAACACACCTTGCCAAGTCTTCACGCTATGTTAACAGGCAGGTGTTGATTTTATGGTGGATGAGGAGAGGATCAAACCATTAAAACCTATTGGGCCTACCAATATAAAGATTCATAAATCTCATATTGAATGGAGATCTGGAAGTAGGACCAGGGATATTCCTTCTACTTGAAGTACTACTTCTAGCACCACTACTATCCAGGAACTTATGGAGCAGATGATGATCCAAAAAAAAGATATCTTGAGAATAGGGAGATCTATTAAACTTAATATGTTTTTCTTAGCAAAAATCTTCCTTAATAAAATTAATAGGGACCCACCAAGATATGACGTAGGGCTGGGTAGATCACAAAAATTTTACTTTTTCTCTTTATATAAAGTGCTCTTACATGCAGTTTGAGTTTCAAGTGTTGGAGCGAGAAGACTTGCCATGTACGCTATTTATAGTTTACAGTGCCGTCTTTCTTGTACTTTCATATTGTACTTTTTATGCTTACAAAACTTGCATGCTAAACAACAATGTCACCCTGCATGAAAACCAAAACTATTAGGATAGCCATAAAACCAAAACCCTAAACCAAAATTAAAATAAACTAAGACAAAAATCACCTCTACAACATAAAAAATATAAAACAGCTCAAAATTTAATCACAAACACCACACAAAACCATAACTGCAACTAAATTAAGATGTCTCTATCGGATGATCGGGAATGCCTTGGAGGAGGTAACCTACAGTTGTTAATGAGGCTTCTCATGATCTAAATTAAAGTATGGAACTCATTAAGTCAAGTTTAGTAAATTTATTTAGACTAAATGAATCCAATAGAAAATAGTGGTACCGGAACGAGGGAACCGTGGGATCTTAACCGGTGTCACTCTAATCAACTTTAACATGCCTCATAACATCTAAAGAACTACAACCATAGGGCCAGCTGATTTGACATAAAAAATTGACACCCTAGAAAACTTAAACTCGTCATGGCAAGGAGCTTGGAGCTAGCATGGTGGGCAGTACGACCATCTTCAATAGTAAAACTTGTCTTCCCCAGCTAAATCATTTCCATTTTTAGAATGAAAAAATAAGTTGATAGGACTTTGAGGTAGTTTGCTTATGCAACATAAATTCTCACCTCACATCTTAAGATTCCAAGGTTGTAGTCCATCACGACCTAAATCCTCACATCTTTCAGGCTATTTGTGTGATCATTTCACACGAATGTAAGCTCTAACAAATAAAATTGGCATGATGAAACACCTAAATATTTCTGCTCAAGTCTGAAGCAAAAAATTAGGATTGCTTAGGAATTCATCGAGGTTCTCCTCTCGATCCATGACATCTCCTAGTTCTTCCTCCTTTGGATTCAAAAAACAAAATGCTTCAAATTTGAGCCAATCCCATTTCACACCTCTTTGTCCGATATCATTGAAAACTTATATCATTTGACCTCCTTAAAGATAATATTTCTTGATTAATCGAGAGTTTTCTTAGGTGACTTTGGTCATTTAAGATGTAATAAACTATAAGGGCTTGCCCTTATAGGAAGCTAGTTCAAACCCAGCTTAATATAAACTCTATTTAACTCTTCATATTAAACAAGGGAAATTGTCCGCAAATAAAATAATTTCACAGACCAAACGGACATCATATATTTCTCAGTTTATTTGATCGAGTCTCGTCCTCAAATCTTGTGTTTATCTTTCAGGATAGATACGGGGTTTGATGTACAGTGCTCTTTCATTTAAAATAGGAAAAGTATTGGGTCAGATTGATTTCATATTTTTCTAAACCTAAATCTATATGTAAATTAAAATGTCCTTCCAAAGCAGGTTACAAGATTTTTATTCTCGTGACCGACAGCTTCTAATGGGCAACTCCTCCAACCAAAATTATCCCGACAGCTTCTGGAGACTCCATTAGGGACAAGCTTTTCTCTCCATTTAAATAAAAAAATATTATCTTCACACATCGGTAATTCGTTCATGTCCCTCTTGGACCAAATTACTCTTCTTCTGTTGACATATATTACCCATTTCTATCTTGGAAAAGTAGAGCCAATTTTTTGGACTTCAGGACTGTTTGTTCAATCACCTTCAAATAGAGGGGTTTAGAAGGCCATGAAGGACTCTTTTAATCTTCATGTGGGTTCGGATCCCCAATAGGTGTGTTGGTGGACTAGTTTCACCTCAGCGTTGTGTGTGGAAAAATGGGTCCCGCACTGGGACTTAAACACTTCACATCTCCCTTTCAAGTTTGATTTTCTATTTTGCAAAGTTGTTCAAATTGTTTCGTGATGCACATGCTTTAAAATTATTTAAAATTTTTCAGTTTTAAATTACCTTTTTACTGAAAATTTTAAAATCCCCAAAACTAAGGCTTACCCTGTCTATAGATTATCCTCTGTTAATTTTCAGTGCTTATGCTAATGTTACAAGGTTTTGGCCATATAGCTAACCCCATAATTTTCTATTTTAAATTTGTTGCGATGGCCTACCCAACACCGTCTTTTTCTTGCAACTTGCCAACAATCCATGAAGCCCGCAATGTCGCTCCTACCATTAGGTTCGGAGTCATATTTGAAGACCTTGAGGTTATCCTCGGGAAGGCCCGTTCAGTAAAATAAAAGTCACAGCTCCAGAAATTCAGGAGTTGTCTACTGAGTTCAACCTGAATTGTCTTCAAGACTTCCCTTCTTATAAGAAGGCCAAGACAACTATTGTCACTACGGCAAGTACCAAGCCTATTGTTCTCGCTGCTGCTAAGGAGAAAGAGCTAGTGATCATTAAAGATCAAACTGAGAGATTAGAAGTCCCACCATCAGTATTCGAAATCGGATCAAGTTCAAGAACTGCACCACTAACCCAAACTCAAAGGAGAAACTGCAATAGGAGAGTTCAGAGGGCCATTAAAGCGCACGCTCATGATGAAATACCCGATAAGGAAGATCCTGACCAACATGAATCAAGGTTATTGGAAACATATCCACTTCTATAAGGAAGTAGATTCCACCCTTTAATTGATACCGATGGATACGAGAGTATCCAAAAAATGGTTGTCATAATACCAACACTTCATGGACAGGGTGTGGAGAAAAAAAAACATACTCTTGTCACCTGAGTAAGTTTAGTTTTTCAGAGACTAGCTGCCGAAGAGGGTTGCTCAGTTAATGAGTTACTTAAACGAGTGGGACATGCAATTTCCCCTCGTATGAAGAAAAAAAATTTAAGGGACATCAAATCTACTAGACGATCTCAGAAGTCAACTGACTATCTGCCTGTGTGTATATCCGTCTGGTTCCGCTTAGGAAGCAGAGTCGACACCGCTATTGTCACCTCAGATTCCACAGCTACCAGGACCACAGGCCGTTGATTGATTAAGTCAAAACTGGGTTCGAGAATCCTACCTTTCATCCACTTCAAAGACATTCCTAAAATTTTGAAGGAAAAGATGAAGAAATTTCCCAATACTGTACTCAAAGTTTTCATCAATGATGATGATGAAGATTTTGATTATAATGATTATCTCAAAGTGGATTTCATGGATGCTCATGTCATTGAAACTAGAGCCGCTACATTTGCGCGTGAGGCTCAACCTCTCTTTAAAGAAAATGTCGTAGATGAGCTGCGTAGGGATATCCTCTTAAGGGATGAGCAAGTTAGCCAACTTAAGAAAATAATAGAAGAGCATGTCGCGACCATGACCTCCATGACCACCATTCAAGGGCAATCACAAGCACCACAATTCGCTTATCCAGAGGTCAACCAACCAGAAATCGTACACATAATGACAAAAGAAGAGAACTTTCCTCAGCAAACAGAGATGAGCAACCAAAGAAGGATTCTCGATCGTACGCCATGCCATAGAAGGAATTTAAGTAATTAATTGAGCAAGTTTGGGAAGCCTTAACCCAATCTAAGGGTGGTGCATTGATTTTGAAGAGTAGAACTTACCCGGAAGAATTCAATGTCGTACCATTCCCTAAGGGTTTCGTGGTCCCAAACTTTAAGATATTTGTTGGGACTAGAAATCCCAGACAACATATAGCACACTTCTGAGCCAGTTATGGCAACACAAAGAGTAATGAAGCTTTACTCTTCCAACAGTTTATCAGCAACTTGTCTGGGATTGCTTTCGATTGGTAAGCTGATTTTCCCAATGGATCAGTTAAGACATTTATCGAGTTGGAACAATTATTTATGAAAATATTTGCCGTAGCACAACACCATGTCTTTATAAGAGAGCCATGATGAAAAAAAAATCCCAATGAGACTTTGATGGATTACATTTTGAGGTGGAGAAAACTTAGCATAAAATGTGAACCTCAGCTACAGGAAAATAATGTGATTTAGATGTACTCAAAAGCAATCTTAGGTCAGTACCTTTCATGCTCAAGAGACTCACCATCAAATCCTTTGAGAAGGTACTTGGCAAAGCCAGCTATCTTCAAGAAGAAATCAAGCATATGGATTCTCAATATAAAACCAAGGCAACTAGAGTATTTGAAAAGAAGTCAGGAACAGTAGCAACTGTTGATAATGGAAAACATCCAATGAAGATATATCCAAAAAATTCTCCCCAATCTTCACAACATAAACAGAAACACAAAAACCAGTCCAACCAACGATCGCCTCATGAAGGATCACCTCAAACAAGGAATAAGAGAATATCTTTGATAGAACGACAAAAAATGGTGTATTCTTTCAAAGATGAAGCCATATCCAAAATGTTCAGAAGTCTAATGAAGAAGCCTGAGTTCAGACTACCAGCTCCAAAGAAACTCGAATAGGTCGATAAGAAGCATCAATTGAATTATTACCCATACCACAGATTGCTTGGGCACACTATAGAAGAATGTTTCAATTGTTTGAGAAGGAACTTAAAGAAGGTAATATAATGATCCCAAAATAATATTTAAAAGAATCTAAAAAAAGTTTCATAAATATGATTTCAGCCTAACCTATCTCACCGATTGATCCATATACTGGAGAAGATGAATGGAGTACGACTTGAGACAAGCTCAAGAGGGTCTTAAGCCAAATATAGGATTCATCAAAATAATCTTTTACATATATCAAAAAAGATGGATGGAATGAATTTTAGAGAAAATCATCCAAGAAATTATTGAATCAAATTCAGAACGCATCAAAACAATCTTCCAATCAGAGTCTTTAGCCTGCCAACCCAGAGATGAAGATTTCACCAGGAGATTCGTCATCATCAAAGACAAAGAAAAAGAAGAACACTGCTACAAAGATTGATAGCACAAAGGGTAGGATAGCATCTACCTCTACTAGATTAGTTGTTTCAGATTCGGAGAAGAAAACCTCAAACCCGTAACTTTGTACGATTATCTTTTCCCCCTCCGGGGTCTTATGAATACAATGATTGTGGTTTTAGCTATATTTTAACTGTTTCTAGTTATAACGTAACTGATTTTAACCAATCTAGCTTTCATCTCGATTCCTAAAATGATCCTCAAATCGTAATTGAGTCCAATGAACTCGCGAACAAGATCAAAGAAGACATTGACAATACTGCTTACGACAGCACCGAGAGTGAGGAACCAATTCTCAAGCACCATGGTGCACCGCTTACCATCAACTTAGATCTTTCTGACAAACAAGAAACATTGAAAGATTCAATAATGATATCTCAAGAGGAAGAAATTACAGAAGTGAACTTAAGTAGCAGGAGAGTGTTATCCCCAAGAACAGCTCCAACTGATAAAGGAAAACCAATAGTAACTAGAGAAGAGCTACCTCCACCTCCACTAGTGGAAGAACCACACAACCAAGAGAAAATTGGAGGATCATACAAAGTGGATTATAACATGCTAGCTCATCTTAGAAAATTGTCAACCAGATTAAGCATCTATGACACTCTGATCCTATCAAAGGAGATGAGAGACTCACTGGTTATAGCTTTGCTTGACCCAGAGATTTGTCTAGCTCAGTTGGCCAGTGAATCCTCGGATGAATTTTTCTCGTTGAAAGAACAGCCTGGGGTAACCTTTATAGATGAAAATTTGTTGCTTGGCTCCGCCAATCACAACTGGTTACTTTACATCCCCGTTAACATCGATAGATTTGTGTTGTTTAGATTTTTAGTAGATCCTAGAGCATCCTTAAACTTGATTAGCCTACGGACATTAGCCTATTTGAACATTGAAGCTCAAGAGCTTACAGCCGATAAAATGATGCTAAGAGGATTCAACCAGAAGGGAGAGAGAGTCTTTGGATCTATTATACTGTTTATGAAGGTTAGAGAACTAACAACAACCACTAAATTCCATATCATCGACGCTGAGACATCTTTCAACGCTTTACTGGGTCGACCATGGATTCAAAAACACAACATGATTTCATCTTCGTTGCATCAGTGCATCAAGTATTATAAAGAAGGATAAGAACAATGCATCGAGGGAGATTTACAACTGTTTCCAATGCATGAAAGGTATTAATGAAGATGCCACATACTACGCCCCTCTAAAGAAAACTGTCTTCTCTCATGGAGTTGCAATAAATAAGTGTAGATTAAGAAAAGTCACAAAGTAGGGGCCATTCAACACTATTACAACGTTCATCCACCACTCCTTTGCAAAAAGTTGGTGGAGGTTCTCTTAGGTCGTGCACCTGAGGTCGAGGTTGGGGATGTGGGCTTGGAAGAATCAACTTAATTGTTGAATGGACTATGTCAACCATCAACATTTGTGATGAAGATAGTTCTGAAGACAAAACAATGATGAAAAAACTGAAGAAACCTTAATACGAGATATCCTTAGAAGATGCAGAGAAAAGCAAATATGAGATGATGTATGATTGGATAAACCATTATGTGAATGCTATGACCCTTACTCTGATTCTCCGTTAAATGGTCGAGATTTTAGAGGTCAAGTAGCTCTGTAGTGTTGGTTCAAAGAAGATCAAATTTTATCTTGCATCTAACTCTACTAATCTTGAAAATCATGTAAACTTGGATGATTATCCTAATGAATTAATGGAATTGCCTTTTGGTTACTTTTTGCCTTGTGTACAAAATTTAATTTAGAAGGGGCAATTGCCTAAACAAATGCTGAATGATAAATTATAACTTTTTAAAAATTATCGAATGTTAAAAATCAAACTCCCAACAAAAAAAAGGTCTCAAATTTTGTACAATCAGGCCAGTTGATGATTTAAAATTTTGTATGGTTGTTACTACTGAATCGGAAGAGGATTGCCTCGATATAGAGGATGAATCTACTGATCAGCTAATAGAAGATGCTCCGCCAAAGTTTAAGGAGGAAATTGAATCTACCCTTGATGAGTTGAAGGAAATCAACCTCGGGATGAAAGAACAACCCCAACCAACATTTATAAGTTCTCTATTCAACAAAGAATAATCTTTACAACTGATTAAATTGCTAACAAAATTTTAAGATTGCTTCGCATGGAGTTATGATGAAATTTTAGGACTGTCAGTAGAGGTTACAGTTCATAAACTTTAGGTGGACATGAATATAACCCTAATAAAACAAGGTCCCAAAAGAATGTGCCTCAAAATAAAGCAGCAAGTCATCACCGAGGTGAAGAAATTAATAGATGCTAACTTTATAAATGAAGAGAAATACCCCACATGGTTGCCTAACATTGTCCCAGTTAAGAAAAAAAATAGTTAAATCAGTTTTTGTCTAGACTTCAGGGATTTGAACAAAGCGTGTCCAAAAGACGAATTACCATTAGCGATACCAAAAATGATGGTGGGCATTGCTTTGACACATGAAATTTTCTCTTTCATGGACGGATCATTGGGATACAACCAAATTTAGATGGCTCCCGAGGATGCAGCACTTACAGCCTTCAGAACCCTTATCAGGATTTTCTGCTACACAATGATGTCGTTTGACCTAAAGACTGTTGGAGCAATGTAAAAACGCAATGAAAAAGAATTTTGATGACCTCATTCATGACCAAGTGGAATATTACATGGACGATTTGGTCATCAAAAGTAAACAAAAAATAGACCATTTGTACAATTTGAGGATAGTGTTTGAACTATTGCGATGATATGACCATAAAGTGAATCCCTTAAAGTGCGCTTTTGGAGTTACCTCTAGGAAATTTCTAGTATTCATTGTCCGTCATCGAGGAATCAAGATTGGCTCGGATAAGATTAAAGCTATCTTGGAAATTCCTCCTCCTAAAACCTTGAAGCAACTACGTTTCTTCCAAGGGAAGTTGGCATATCTGAGATGCTTTATTTCTTATATCTCAGGTAGGTGTCAGCCCTTTTTGATATTAATGAAAAAGGAAGCCAAAATTTTTTTGGGAAGAGAAGTGTCAGCGGGCCTTCGAGGACGTTAAGAAATACTTAATGAAACCTCCTGTTTTGGTAGCCCCTATCCCTGTGAAACCTTTGATAGTTTATACCACGACCTTACATGACTCTCTTGGAGCCCTCTTAGCCCAAGTCAATGATGAGGGTAAAGAAAACACACTCTACTACTTGAGCCACCATCTAATACCGACGTTGATAAGGTATCCACATATTGAGAAGCATTGTCTAGCTTTGATTTTTTTCTGCCCAAAATCTTAGACGTTGCATGCTTTCTCATGAGATTACCTTAATTTCAAAAGTTAATTCATTGAAATATTTGATGACCCGACCAACACTCTTGGACGTCTAGCAAGATGGTCAATGATTTTATTGCAATTGGATATAACTTTTATTGCCCTTCGTCCTATCAAGGAATAGATTTTGGAAGACTTTCTCGCTACACACTCACTTCTAGCTTGGTCCCCTCTCAACGACGAGTTACCAGACGAGAAGATACTATAAATGGAATTCTCCAGCGCGTAATGCTAGGAAATGTACTTTGATAACGATTTATCAGCTAGAAAAGATAAAGGATCAAACACAGTTATACCAAGAAAAGCAGGAATTAGTTTGATATTTATCATGCCAAATTAGGGTATGTTGAGGTTCTCATACCACCTGACAGAGCCGTGAACCAACAATGAAGCAGAATATGAAGCCTTAACCACCATACTAGAGTTGACAATCTCGATGATTATAACCGACATTGCCATCTATGGTGACTCACAACTCGTCATCCAGCAAGTCACCAGATAATTTAAGATTTTGAAACCACGGCTAATAGAATACCATCAGTACACGATGAACCTACTGGAGGAGATCCCCAATGTTACTTCCTACTGGATTCCTATGGAAGATAATGCTCATAAAGATGCTTTAGCAAAACTTGCTAAAAAGCTGGTGTGTCCCTTGTAGGATTCCAATGAAATCACAGTACAAGGAAGACTATTTTGTCTCAAATCGATCTCAAAACTCTACACAAGCTCAAAAAAGTAGAAGTGATAAATGCAATTACTGATATCAATGAACACCGGCGCAAGCCATTAATAGAATATTTGCATACTGGAAAGCTACTAGAGGACAAGTCAGAAGCACAATATATTATGAAAATGGCTATGTCTTATGCTCTAGTAGGTGAAGTCCTATATAGGAGATCATTCGTCTAGATGTGGCTACGATATTTAAGCAAAGCCGAAGCACAAAGTATTGTTAAAGAGGTACATGCCAAATTGTATGACACTCACCAATCAGAGCCAAAAATGAAAATAAAGATCAAACTACTCGAATATTATTGGCCAACAATGATGCCCGACTACATGGATACAAATAGAAGATGTTACCAATGCCAAGAACATGGGGTGGTCTTACACCAACCCTCGAATGTGTTGCACCCAATTGTCACCTCGTGGCTATTCGAGTGTTGGGGCACGAATATAATAGGTCCGCTAGACCCTCCATCCTCCAAAGGACACAGATTTATACTTGCCGCTATAGATTACTTTTCCAAATGGTCAGAGGCAGTACCGCTGCGAGAGGTTATGACACAGAACATCCTTTAATTCTTCAAAAGCCAAATCGTCTACCGTTTTGGAGTACCGCGAAGAATAATTTCCGACAATGAAACAGCCTTTAAAAGCAAACAAATTGATAATTTTGTCAAAAGGTGTGGGATAGATTGGAGATACTCTACAGTTTACTATCCCAGAGCAAATGGCCTGGGTGAAGCCTTCAACAAGACATTGGTGCAGATTTTAAAGAAAGCAATGGATGAGAACAAAAGGGATTGGAGTAGCAAATTGTTAGAAGCCTTGTTGGCCTACCAGACAAAGTTCAGGACTCCCACTCAGTGTACACCCAACATGCTCATGTACGGGTCTGAGGCTGTGCTACAGTTAGAAATTTCGATGTTGTCTCTCAGGGTCGCTCTTGCCAACCAACTCACCACAGAAGTGAGTACAAAACTCAGACTTGAATAACTAGAGTGTCTTAAAGGAAAAAGACTTGAAATACAACAATAATTGAAACTTTGCCAGACAAAGATGGTACAAGCTCATGACAAATTGGTCTACTCAAGGACATTCAATGTTGGTAACCGCGTACTTGTGCTTAAAAGGCTTATTCTTACATGTTGCAAGATAGGTGAAAATTTTGAACCAACTTGGGAGGGATTATTTTCCATTCAAAAGGTCTATACAGGAGGAGTCTTCCAGTTAGTAGATTTTCGGGGTGAAAGACCCATGCTACCAATCAACGGGCAATACTTGACAACATACTATGCAACCGAACATTGCTTGTCATTGCTTAATTTGAAATTTTGAAATTTGGACTATTTTGGGGTTATCTATGTGGCTAATGTCTGTGACCATGTCCAAAATTTTTGTAATAAGATTAACCTCAACATAATGAAAATTTTTTAAAATTACGCACTTCAATTTTCTCTTTTTAAACTTAATATCCTACTAAATTTAAAAAAAGCAAACACAAATAAATAAATTCTTCACCAAAATAAACTAAAATTTTTGTTAATAAATACTTTTTTGTGTTCTTATTCACGTTAAGTTTCAGCTCACTGACATTTTTCTGTTGTCTGCAGAGAAATGTCATGCTAGAGGCTGATCTTTAGCTTTAAAGATGGCTGGAACCTCGCACTCAACAAGGAAATGACGCCTCAGGGCGGCACCAAAGACTTTGACATGGAATTTAGTCAAGTTGACATGGAATATGAGGGGACTCTAATGGATGTCATCAGCCAACAGGAAAAGGAAGGGTTGCCCTCACTGCTAAGGTTAACCACCAAAGACAATTCATCACTAAAGGGAAAGAATGTGATGGCACAACAAGACCCAATGGAGGGGTCTAGCCGCCTACCGTCCATAATAGCTACATCGACTGGAGGCCTAATCACTGTCATGAATGAAAGACTACCAGACACTTCTCTACAAAGAACTCAGCACCTAAATGCTAGCCGTCGAAAGTAGAGGGCTTTCTTACAAGAAGAAAGAAGACACCAGAAAGTCATAGAAAATTTACTTTCCCCTATTTTTGAAGGGAACATTTATGATTCAGGCATGAGAGAAACCTCTTCCAGTTTGCCTGCTACAGAGAAAGAGTTCGGGTTTGTTAAAGAGCCAAAAATACCCCCAGCTTCAGATGTTCTTTGCATGGGTTTCCCGACCTGCAACGCCCAAATACCTGCACGAGAGATTACTACTAGGGCATTCTTGGAATGCTTGGACTGTAATGTCCTGTACTACAACACTATAACACCTTATAGGAGTATGTATCTACCGATGATGGGTCTCAGAGTACCAATTTCCTGATGGGGGAGTCGTATGTCCTACTGGGAATAGATAAATATGTCAGATGGAGTCCAGAGCCATATGTCCCTTTGGACGCCAAGTCACACATTCTATTAGCGCTAGAGTCAGCACAAGCTTGGGTTCCTGTCTACGTTAAAATGAGGGAATATCCTTGACAGTCACCAATTCTCAGTACGACAGAGTAAAAGTGAACAAAAGAAATTTCAAATTCTACAAAGAAGTGCAAGGGAGATTCATCAACATATTAGAAGGGTTGGAATTATACACCACTTAGAAAATGATGAATGAAACATTCTCGACTGCATTTTTGACCTGAGAGATCAAGTTTGAGCAATCCTACTTATGGAAAGAACCTATTCTGAGCCAATAAAGTGGATGCGACGAAAGGGGAGGATCACTATACAGTGCGGCTGCTGTCAACTTCACCAACAATAGATAAGGAAATCCTCCTGGGATTCTCAGACACGATCAGATGGATCCACTACCTCCAATGATAAAATGGATAATTAAAAGAATGGTAAGATGGAGTATATTTCCAGCTAATTGCATCCCTAACAGTTGCATCATAAACATATTTGATTAAGGAGACTGCATACCTCTGCACATTAAATATCACTACTTTGTGAGACCTTTCTGCACTGTCTTTTTCATAAGAAATAGCAACATCTTATTTAGAAAAGAAATTGATATCATTGGTTTTGCAAAATTCAGAGGAGCTGTAAAAATCTCGCTGCCTGTTGGTTCAGTGCTAGTCCTTAAAGGAAATGGGGCGGACATCGCTAAACACTGTATTCCAGGGGTGCGACACTGTAGGGTGTCTGTGACCTTTCGACTAATGGACAATAGTAAAATTCCATATGAAATTGAAATATATCCAGAATTGGAGGAACTACTACCATATGAGCTATGAGAGGGTTGTATCTCTAAGTACATGCAAAGGGAAACTCTTGTCCTGGAGCGTGGCTTAGAAGGTCTGCTCGATCAGGAGCTTGTCACACCTAGAACAGACTTTCAAAGGCTTCATTACCATTTTACTGCACTGCATTACAGTATATATGATATGTATTAGACATGCTCAGCTTATGATATATACTTGGCATGAAACATTTGAAGGCGTACTTTAATGCAGTTAGCATATTGTACTTTTTGAGGCTTTGACCTACATTCAATCTGTAACATTTATTGGAACAGATTAATGAAGTTTCTTTCAGAAATTTATCTTTTTGTCAATTGCCTTTGTTTGTGATGGATAAAAGCCACGGACCATACGTTGGTTTGAGATTATAAAGAATAAAGAACTAAACAAAAAAAAAATAAAAAAAACTTCACGATAGTAAAATTTAAAAAAAAATAATAAACAAGCAAACAACAAAACAATTCTCTTTTGAAAAATCAACCAACTAAAATTTATTTTTTGAAAACATATTTTAAAAATTAAACATGATAAAAACAACAACAAATGAAAATAAATATGTTGCGTTGATTCTTTCGATTTTAAGGTCTCTTACTCTTTGCTTGCGCAGTACAACTATCTTTGTCTACACTGGTTCTCTTCACAGCCCACGGAATTTCACGTTCTGTATAAAACCTCATTAAAATTTTACAAATCTTCTTCAACAATGTCAACCTTCTCACATGACATGTATCTTTGGATTCAACATCACCAATTCTCATTTTTTTAGAATCATTCCCTAACTTTTGATTCACTCTTTTCAAGGTCGATCCTTAACTTCCGACTCTCTTTTGAGGTTGATCATTCATTTTCAATTCTCATTTTGGAATCAATCCTTAACTTCTGATTCACTTTTTTTGAGGCCAGTCCTTAAATTCTGACTCTCTTCTGAGATTGATCATTAACTTTCAATTCTCATTTTGGAATCAGTCCTTAACTTCTGATTCCTTTCCTTTCGAGGTCTGTCCTCAACTTCCGACTCTCTTTTGAGATTGATCATTAACTTTTAATTCTAATTTTGGAATCAGTCCTTAACTTTTGATTCATTTCCTTTCAAGGTCGTTCCTTAACTTTTGACTCTCTTTTGACATTGATCATTAACTTTCAATTGTCATTTTGGAATCAGTCCTTAACTCCTGATTCCATTCTTTTCGAGGATGGTCCTTAACTTCCGACTCTCTTTTTAGATTGATCATTAACTTTAAATTCTCATTTTTCAATCAGACCTTCACTTTTGATTCACTCTTTTTGAGGTTGGTTCTTAACTTCTAACTCTCTTCTTGAGATTGATCCTTAACTTTCAATTCTCATTTTAAAATAGTCCCTAACTTCTGATTCACTTCTTTTCGTGGTCAGTCCTTTACTTCTGACTCTCTCTTTTGAGATTGATCAATAACTTTTAATTCTCATTTTAGAATCAGTCCTTAAATTTTGATTCACACTTTTCAAGGTCGGTCCTTAACTTCCGATTCTCTTCCTGGGATTGATCCTTAACTTTCAACTTAACTTCCATCTCTCTTTTGAGATTGATCTTTAACTTTCAATTCTCATTTTGCAATCAGTCATTAACTTCTGATTCCTTTCCTTTCGAGGTAGGTCCTTAACTTTTGACTCTCTTTTAAGCTTGATCATTAACTTTTATTTCTCATTTTGCAATAAGTCATTAACTTCTGATTCCTTTCCTTTCAAGGTGGGTCCTTAACTTCTGACTCTCTTTATTGAGATTGTTCCTTAACTTTCAATTCTCATTTTAGAATTACTCCTTAACTTATGATTCCTTTCCTTTTGAGGTCGGTCCTTAACTACCGACTCTCTTTTGAGATTGATCATTAACTTTCAATTATCATTTTGGAACTAGTCTATAACTTCTGATTCCTTTTCTTTCAAAGTTGGTCCTTAACTTTGACTCTGTTTTAAGATTGATCATTAACATTCAATTCTTATTTTGTAATTTGTCCTTAACTTCTGATTCCTTTCCATATAGGGTAGTTCCTTGACTTCCAACTATCTTTTGAGATTGATCATTAACTTTCAATTCTCATTTTGCAATCGGTCATTAACTTATGATTCCTTTCCCTTCAAAGTCGGTCCTAAACCTCCGA
>NEWO01000091.1:1677312-1698628 GCA_003013225.1 Phalaenopsis aphrodite
AAAAATAATATTTGGTCAAATGGATATATGGTCAAATCCAAACCAATTGAGCTTGGTATGGTCAAATGAGCCTTACGATAACTCATCTTAGACTCTAGGGTTGAGTTTAAAGCCAGCCACCAACTCATGGTTAAGCTTGATATTTATCTCATGGGTAATTTTTTTTTTAAAATTCTTAAAGGGATAATAAGGAGGTTAAATCAGGGTACTTGCCATACCACATGTCCATACCCTATGGTGTCATTTCTACTGATCATTATAAGCTTTAACCCTGATCCTACCCTTGGTCAGCCAATTTAACCCAAGCTAAAGCCCAAAACCGTGAGCCCCCATATGGCAATTACCCAAATTCATGCCAAGAGGCCACCTCAGCCCAAATTGAGCTAAGAGCTCCTCTGCTTGACACCTAATCAGTGGGGCTAACCCCTCAATTGGCCAGCTAAGCATCCCATTGGCCAATTTCTATAAAATCCACCCCCACGGCCATGAATAGTGTGGGGTAAAAAAAATTTGACCAAGGCCTTCCAAACTCCTTAGAGAGCTTCCCAAAGAGACCCTTAGTACATTACAATCCATTTCCCTCTCTCAAATCCACCATGGCAATCCAATTTTAAGCTTGAATTCCTGCCCGAAACCAAGACAAACCTCAATCACAACTTACACAGTACCAAACTCCAAATAGATTGGCCCTACACCTTCACAATATTGAAAGAATCCAAACCCCCATCAATTCCCCTCTGAAATAGCCTCTGCCATAGCTCTCAACCAACACCCAAAATCGGCTGTGGTCAAAATCATACATAGGCTTTACACCATAACCAGAGGCTTCATCCCTAAGCTCTTTGGGACCTAACGAAGGTGTGAAGAATCTCTGATTGAGGCTAAACCTCTCGGAGCAAAGGTATAACCTCACTTACTTTCCCGAGCCTTCGCGAGCTCTCCATCTACAATGGCTTGATTTCATAGCATGTTTACCATATAGATGTATTCATCTCTTCAAGACGAACAATTTAAAAAAATAATCATCAAAATCCATTAGGAAATGAGAGAGATATTAAGGTTTTAAATTGGACGGTTCTCGGTTAAGCCTATCAGGAACGATGAACGGATGTCGTCCATTCTCGCGTGTATTGAATGGACGGCGGAGATCAAGCCGGATGATCCTCTGAAGCGATACAGCGGGCTGCGTGGTAGCTGAGTCAGAAGGCAGCGTCGAATAAGAGCGCGCCGCGTGGATTTTCGACAGATCCGATGATCCAGTCAGTCCGCGGTTTGAATAAATAAATAGGATATTTAATAAATTCAGAACATAGCTCCTAAACTTCAAAAATCCATATCTTTGTATAGGAAATTCATAAAAATAAAATAAAAATACCCTCTTGCTCAGTGAACAGAGGAGAATCATGTGGAAATATTTTCACATTAATTTGATGCATAAATTATTTTTAAAAAATGAATTAAGGTTAGGGTTTTTCAATTCTCCATTCATGTTGGATTATGACCTTCACCCCAAATTTTTATATGTTGTAGCCTCTATCTAGATGCACAATTTGAGCATATTTTCAAAGACATAGAAGATCTTTAGATAGAGATCTTAATTTTCTAAGTTTTTAGGCATTTTCTATTCAAATAATTGTAGAAAATTTTATGTGGCTTAGAAAATTCTAAAAAAATCTACTTATGTTTCCTATGGCTAGAGTAGTCTTAGGAAATAATTTCATGAATTTTAAGAATCAAAACATAAGTGTTTTGAGTAAACCCTAATTTGTTTAAAACATTCAATTTGGAGAATATAAAGATCAAAATCCATTGATTTTTCTTCTCCTCTATGGCTTATGAATCAGAGAATTCACCATAAAAATTTCAAAGGATTTTGGGATCATTTGCAATTTTAAATTGATTTTTAAAGATCATCATCAAATTTAACATTTAAATAATTTTTAAAATCAGAGCTCCTCCATAACAGGTTACAGTCATCAAGTAGAAACTTTGACTAACAACCTCGGATATGTCAACCATTCTTAATACATTTCATATGACTTGTCCATCAAAATTTAATGCTATCGAGCAGATACTCTAGCTGTACAACCTAGAATGGGTCTCACATCCTTTATGGATTCTCTTTTTTACTCTGCTCCAACACAGGTTAACTTCAAATGCCAGTACCATTCTTTTGCTGCTACAGATCAGGCTTTTGATGAAGTTATTTCTTTTATGACTACTGAAAAAGGGGATTGGAAAATAAAGAATTGAGTTAAAATGAAATTTTCACTTCTTATGTTAAAGGTAGTATCTAAGGCTTGAAATTATTTTACTTCTGGGAGGATAATTCCAACGAATCATCATATAGAAGTAATTAAGGATAGAGCCATATGAACTTTTATATTCAACAAGTGATGGATATAAATGTAGGCTCTATCTTTTATATGAACACTCGATCTATTGCTCTAGGAGAGACCACTAGTGGATTGGCACACCCTGCTCTGATTTACACACTTTGTGAGCATGCAGTAGTTGATTTCAGACCTGATGAGGAGAGGATTGATCCTCAGAGACCGATTGGACCTGCCAACATCAAATCTTATGAGTCCCATGTTGATTGGAGATCTGGAAGACAAGTCAGGGATATTTCTTCTACTTCTAGAACCCCTAGAGTGCCTACTTCAAGTGACTCCAGCAACAGGGAGTTGTTGGACGACATGATGATTCAACAAGGAGATATTTGAGGATGGATCATAACATGCAGAATATGAAGGATAGAAATGCTCACACTGATGATCTGATTTGCCAAAAATTTGAATATGATGCTGCTTATAATGATGCTTGTTGACCTCAATTTTGGTTGATGTTTAGGTTTTTTTTCCTCTTTAGTAGCCTAGGGTCTAGCCATAGGACTTTTCCTATTGACTATTACTAGAAAACTAGACATGGAACCCTCACCATTAAAAATTATAAACTCTTCTCCACTTAACTTGAAGTTCCACATATTGCTCTCAACCTTTAAATACTTAGTAGGTGGGCTCACTATGGGGGAAACTCAAGATGAGTCACCCTTAGAATTGTAGGACCGTAAGGTTGACCTTGGGTGTTGATCTGGAGCTAAGGAACTCACTACACTTATCTGCACCCATAATCACTCACAACCCTGAACTCAAATTTCTAGCACGGATCCCTTGATCTTTTGGGATACTCATGTAGATGGCCCCCTAAACCTACTAGCCCTCGGGCTATGGTTTGGCTAGGACCACTATGTAGAGGTCCCAAAATGGGGTTTCCATTGGTCCATGGCTTATTGGTGATGATTGGTACCTCAACTCTACAAAAATACCCATATTGTCCTTTTACCCCAAAAACACCCCCAAATTACCAAAATACCCCTCCATAGCTCAAAATCCCAAAAATTCTAAAAATTCCCATAAAATCCAAATAAATTCAAAATATTCCTAATTTAATTTGTCTTAACTACCACATGACCCAATTTGGCCAATTTGACCATCTTTAATTAAAATTCCCAGATTGCCCTTTAAAGACTCAAATTTCCCCAAATCCAACTGAAATGTCCATCAATTTGATCACAATCGAGCCCAATTCCAATCCTAAACTCAAATTAATTTTTGATATGACCAAAATAAACCAAATTCAAGCTCAATTTGTCCATGATTTCAACCCAATTTTGATTTGAGTCAAAATCTCAATTTTGACCATATGACCTAATTTCACCAAATTGAAACCATAGCCTTGTCAATTGGCCACAATTATTGTTGAAAAATCTTTATGACATTCCTATACATCAAAATCAACCATAAATTGGCATTGGTGAAGTTTAAATCCATTTGATTTTGGCTTAAATCCAAAATTCCCTTAGCCCCAAATTCGCTAAGTCCCCAAATTTCACCCAATTGATTGCCTTAACCTCCAAATTGGAATCCAATTCCTGTTGGAAACTCTTCATGAGGTCCCTATTGACCATTTAAGACAATCAATTTGGACTTAGCCCAAGAATAATCCAACCTAGACCCAAGCTTAGCCCAACATGACCAAATTGATTAAAGTTCAAAATTCCCTCAAATTGACCCTCCAATTGGACTCAAAACCACTTTCATCCTTCGCCAAAGTTGTTCCTTATGATCATATACACCAAATAAAACAAATATTTTGTCCAATTGACATGGCTAAACTAGCCCAAACCCAAGTTTTGGTCATTTGCACCCACTTGGACCCATGCACTAAATGTGACCTAACCACCCTAAAGCCACCAAATTAACTCCACCACAGTCATTAGTTAAACTTAGTGACCATTCCAAACACCATGAAATCACCTAAATCAAGCCATGGACCAAAGGTCCCCCAAATTAAGGGATCTTATTTCCAAAAATGCACATGCTTAAGATATCTTTGTCAAATCAAAGCACATTTGCATTAAATTATTGTGATGGATTCCTCTGGGTTCCCTGAGCTCCAAGCCACCTCCCCCTGGCCGGCCGGCCAGCCTAGTGGCCAGAAAAGCCCAAAACCGAGAGCCACTCCCATGGCACCTCACCCAAATCAAACCTAGAGGCCATCTCATCAAAATCAAACTATGGAGCTCCTCTGCCCTCCACCTAAGCACCACAATGCACCCAAACATATGCCCTGAGAGCCACCCCATGACCATTTTTATAAAAACTCACCTCCCACGGCCATGGGAGGTGTGTTGAAATTTCCTTTGAGAGGCTTCTCCAAACTTCACACAGAGCTTCCCTAAGATCCCCTCTGTGCATTCCAACTATTTTCCCTCACCCATTCCTATTGCCGGAGTTCAATTTTGAGCTTGAAACCTTGTCGAAAACCAGGATAGAACCCAATACACCTCCACAGTCCATCAAACACAAATTAACTTCACCCACACCTTTGCAACAGTGAAAATAGCTAAAGCCCCATCGAACCCCCCTTCCACAGAGCCTCTATCATAGCTCTAGACCAACACCTGAAAGCGAGCTTGGTCGAATTCATACCTAGGCCTTACACAAAAATAAGGGACTCAATCCCTAGCCTCCATGGACCCCAACAAAGGTGTTGAGCACCTCTAATTGAAGGCTCCCTTCTCAGAGCAAAGGTATAAAACTTCTCCTCCCCCAAGCTTATTTAGATTCTCCATTTACTTAAGCTTGATTTCATGGCACCTTAACCATATGGTTGTGTTTGTCTCACTTAAACAAGTCCATAGGATCAAACCCGAAGTGATTTGGTTGATTCTAGGATGAGATCTTAGGGTTTTAGTGTGGACGGGCATGGGATCATTCTACTGGGGACGATGACGGGGAGTCGTTCGATCAAGCGTGTATCAAATGGACGGGGGAGATCAAGCCAGACAGCTCTTCAAGTCATAAACCGCGGGCCGATTTTGCAGCTACGTGGACGGTGGCGTCCAACCAGAGCGCGCCATGCATGCCTTCGGAGCTGCCTAGGATCTAGTCAGCACACACTGTTTAAATAGATAAATAGGGTTTTTCCTATTTATTTAAATACCCTTAACTTAGAAAATTCATAACTTTGTGTAGACAAATCACAAAAATTATAAAACTCATGGAAATGTTCTAAATTGCTTCCTAATCACTTAGGAACAATTAGAATATTTTTCCTCATTCTCAAAATAAAGATATTGAATTTCAAAGCTTAAGAATATTTTTTTTAAAAGGCTAAAATGAGTTTTCACTAAAATAATTCCAATAAATCAAGAAAAAATCAAAAAAAAATATTTGCTCCTCTAGGTTCTCTGACCTTAGAAAGATTTTTCAAAAATACAAAACATAATTTTCATCATTTAAAATATTTTATTTTTACTAAATAGCCTAGAAATTAAAATAATTCTAATAAATCACAAAGAATTCAAAAAAATATGAAATTATACCCAAAGGCTTCTCTAGTATAGGTCTACTTCTAGTAAAACTTTCAATGGATTATAATTTACCTTGGTCAAGTTAGGAATTTTCTTTGAAAAATCCTATTTTTGCATTAAAATAATTATATAAATTAAATTAAATTTTGAAAAATCACATTTTTCTCCTCTGATGTCTCAATTGACCCATGAATGAGGTAGGATAAAAATTTCAAATTCATTTGAATTGAATTTGACAAATTATGAAGTATTAGAGCCTCAGGGGTAAATGTGTAACTTTGGAAATCTTGCCTTAATTAACATTTAGGCTTGAGTCAAAGAGGGGAATGGCTAACCTCTGATCTTAATCAATTTATTTGATACTTGAAACACAAGGGGTTAATTGGTAGAAACCAATCTCACTTTCTTAATTAAGATTAAATAAATTTCTAAATTATTAAAATTTGGAAGTTTATTAAAATTAAATGATTCTGGACTTAGGGGTATAACCTTTGAAGTCAACAATTAATTAATTTAATACCCCAATCTTGATTTTTGAATAAAATCCAAATCATTGATCATGACCCCTTAAAGCTTAACCCTTTTCAAAACTAATTAAGACATTCACCTAGGTCTTAAAGGCTTAGTAGTGACTTAAGCTAAATAAAAAATTGATTAAACAAGGATTAGAGAAATAAACATAATTAAATCAAACATCCTTGAAACACCACTAAGCCCAATTAGGATTAAGAATTTGGCTAAGTGTTTAAATTACACTGACTTGCCTCTTTAAGGGTCTTCACCCACATAATTTTCAAATTAAATTGTAAGTGATAATTGCCCTATTCTTAGGGATAATTGAGACATCAATGTTCACTGAGTAATAAGGATATTTACAGGATGAATTATCAAGCAACATAATAGGTTTTAAAGAACTCAGGATTTTCCACTAGACAGTGAGGGAGTAGCACGGACCTGCTTCTTTCTCTAGATCTATTGGATACCTTGGAGATCTACTAAACTTAATATGTTTTGCTTGACAAAATCATCCTTAATTAAACTTTAAGGACTCACCAAGATATGACATAGGGTTAGGAAAACCTTACTTTTTGCCTCTCATATAAAATACCCTCACATGCATTTTCAAGTTTCAGGTGGTGGAACGAGAACACTCGTCAGGTACACTTTTACAAGTTTATAGTAACGTCTTTCTTCCACCTTTTCCTTTTACGTTTCATGCTTGCATTTACCTACATAAATTTGCAAGTTAACCAAAACCATAACCCAAAACCAAAACTAAAATCAACAAAGATGAAATCTACCGCCACAACATGCAAAATATAAAACAGCTCAAAATTTAATCACAAACATCACACAAAACTACAATTGCGACTAAATTAAGACATCTCTATCGGATGATCGGGAATTCCTCAGAGGAGGTAGCCTACGGTTGCTAACAAGGCTTCCCAAGGCTTAAATGAAATTATGGAACTCATTAAGTTGAGTATAGTAAGTTCAGTTGGACTAAGTGATTCCAATAGAAAATAGTGATGCCGGAACGAGAGAACCGTAGGATCCTAACCGGTGTCACGCTAATCAACTTTAATATGCCCTCATAAAATTTAAAGAACTTCAACCATAGGGCCACCTGATTTGATGTTATAACTTGACACACTAGATAACTCAAACTTATCGCGGCAAGGAGCTTGGAGCTAGCATGGTGGGCAGCACGACCATCTTTAATAGCAAAACTTGTCTTCCCCAGCTAAATCAATCTTCCTTAGATTTAAACTACAAAGCCATAGGACTTTGAGGTTGCTTTCTTATGCAACGTCAATCCTCACCTTATCTTTAGGCCTTTACATAGCCCTGTTATACAATATAAGCCCTAACTTGCCTTAGGATTCTGAGGTTGTCGTTTGTCACGACCTAAATCCTCACATATTCCAGGCTATTTGTGTGATCATTTCACACAAATGTAAGCCCTAACTAATAAAATTGGCAGGATGAAACACCTAAATATTTCTCCTCAAAACTGAAACCAAACATTAGGATAGCTTGGGAAGTCACCGGGGTTTTCCTCTGAATCCATGACATCCCCTAGTTCCTCTTCCTTTGGATTACAAAACAAAATGTTCCAAATTTTGAACCATTCCCTTTTCACACCTCTACGTCTGATTTCGTTGAAGAGTCCTACCCTTTGAAATTCCTTGAAGATAATTTTTATTGATTTTTGTCGAGAGTCTTCTTAAGTGGCTTCGGTCATTTAAGATGTAATTAACTATTGGGGCTTGCCCTTATAGGAAGCATGTCTGAACCTAGCTTAATATAAACCCTATTTAATCCTTTTTATTAAATAGGGGAACTTGTCGGCAAATACAAAGGTTTCGTAGACCAAACAAACGTCATACTTTCCTTAGTTTTTTTTATCGAGCCTCATCTTCAAGTCTTGTATTTATCCTTCGGGATAGATACAGGATTTGAGGTATATTGCTCTTTCATTTTAAAACTACGAAATATATGGAGTCAGCTTGATTTCATACTGTAACGTCCTTCCGAAGCGGGCGACGGGATTTTGATTCCGGCGACCGACGGCTTCTTACGGGCAACTCCCCACAAACCAACCCAAAATAATGCCGACAACTTCTGGCGACTCCGCTGGGGACAAGCTTTTCTCTCCATTCAAATCAAGAAATATTATCTTCACACATCGGTAATATGTCCATATCCCTCTTGGACCACATTACCCTTCTTCCGTTGGCATACTTTACCCATTTCTATCTTAGGAAAGTACAACTAACTCCTTGGACTTCAAGATTAGCTGTTCAATATCTTTGAACAGAGGGGCTCAGAAGGCCATTAAGGACTCTTTAAATTTTCATGTGGGGTCGGACCCCCAATAGGTGTGTCAGTGGACTAATTTCATGTAGGCATTTTCTGCCACTAGCTGGGTCCCGCACTGGGTCCGAAAATTGTTCACATCTTCCTTCCAAAATTTGGTTTGCTACTTCACAATTAAACCAAATCGTGTTGTGCTGTGCACACTTTGAAATATTAATTAAATTTTACACCTTTTTGGTCAAAGAGGTTAAAATTACCTGTAAATTAAGACCTGCCCGGTCTATAGATTAACCTCTATTTTCAGTGCTTTCACTAAAGATGACGAGGTTTTCGGCCATATAGCTAACCCTAAAACTTTTTTATTTTAAAGCCCGCTGTGATGGCCTACCCAATGCTGACCTTTCCCTGCAACCTGCCAACGGACTGCAGTGCTTGTAACGTCGCTCCCACCATCAAGTTTGGAGCTGGATTTAAAGACCTCGAGGTTATCCTCAGGAAAGCCCCATTCATGGTAATGAAGATTGCTGCTTCGAAAATACAAGAGTCATCTGCAGAATTCAGATTGAACTACCTTCAGGACTTCCCTGCCTGCAAGAAGGCTAAAGCTGTTGTCGTCAAGCCTGCTATCCCTGCTACTGCTAAGGGAAAAGAAGTGATGGTCATTGAAGATTTGACTGAAGGATTAACTGTTCTACCGCCCGTGTTTGAGATCGGGTCAAGCTCAAGGACTGTACCACTGACCCGAACTCAAAGGAGGAACCGCATTAGAAGATTTCGGAGGGCCATCAAAGCCCAGACTCCTGAAAACACAATCATTGAGGAGGAGCCTCATCAAGTTGAAGAGGTATTACCGGAAGTTAATCCACTTCTACAAGGGAGTAGATTCCATCCTCTGACAGATATTGATGGATATGAGAGTATCAGGAAGATTGGTGTCGCATTGCCATCACTTCATGGACATGGCAAGGAGGGAAAGAAATTCGTCCCGATCACCCGAGTTAGTGCAATCTTAAGAAGGCTTGCTACTAAAGAAGGATGTTCGGTTAGTGAATTACTTAAACGAGAGGGACATGCAATTTTCCCTCATATGGAAAATGAAATTTTGAAGGATATTAAGTCCGTGAGAAAATCTCAAAGGTCGACTATAAAGTCACCTACCCGTGTTCTCGTCTGGCTCCGTCTGGGAAACCAAGTCGATACTGCTATAGTCACCACCGATCATATCACCACCAGAACCGCAGATCACTGACCGATTAATTGAAGACTGGGTCCGAGAAGTTTACCAGTCATTCCTGCGATCATAGAAAGAAAGACAAGATGATTACCTGACACTATAACTGGTCTACGCCGCGGAGAGCATACCTTGCCTCGACATACTGATGTTTCTACTAAGACGTTTCGTCCTTAGACATCATCGTCAAAGAAGAAGAAGGTATGGGTACCCAAGGTCGCTACACCGATACAGTTCAGTGAGCCTACAAGACATGAATTAAAACCAGTGCCTGAAATATCTCACATCGTCGCGAAAATAGCCAGTGAGACGAAGGAACAAGTTGAGGATTTCCATCAAGGTCCTCCAGATCTTAAAGCAATCAAGGAATTGATAATTGAGGAAAAGGTCGAGAAACTCAGGATCAAGATTTCTCAGTGAGCTTGAAAGAATAGATTTTCTGTCAATAGTGACAACGAGGACTTTGGTTACAGTGATTACTTGGAGGAGGATTTTCATGGATGACCATGTGATCAAAACCAGAGCAACCACATCTGTGCACGAGCCTCAACCTCACACTGAAGAGAACATCTTTAATGAGCTACGTAGGGTTGTCCACCTAAGGGATGACCAAGTTGTTCTACTAGAGAAAAGAATAGAAGAGATGACTGCAGTTATGACCGCCATGGCCACCATTCGGAGGCAATCATAAGCACCAAGATTGGCTTCTCCAGAGATTAATCAGCCAGAAATCATACACATCACAGATGAAAGGAGGGAGGCTACTTTGACAGACAAACAAGAACAACCAAAGAAGGATTCTCGATCAAGTGCCATGTCAGAAAAATAGTTCGAGCAAATGGTTGGGCAAGTGCGGGAGGCCTTAGCCCAGTCCAAGGGCGGTGCATCAATTTTAAAAGGTAGACCTTACCCAGAGGAGTTCGATACCGTCCCTTTCCTCAAGGGTTTTGTGAGCCCAAACTTTAAGATATTTGATGGGACTGGAAATCCCAGACAACACATAGCACATTTTCGAGCCAATTGTGGCAACACGAGGAATAGCGAAGCTCTACTCTGCCAGCAGCTTGTCAGGGATTTCTTTTGACTGGTACGCTGACTTGCCCAACGGGTCAGTTAAGACATTTTCTGAGTTGGAACTGTTATTTTTGGAAAGATTTATTGGGGTGCAGCATCATGTGTCTATTGGAGAGCTCATGATGGAGAAGCAGAAGCCTAGTGAAACCTTGGTAGACTATATTTTGAGGTGGCTACCTTAGCATGAAATGTGAACCTCAGCTACAGGAACATTAATTGATTGAGATTCTACTCAAAAGAATTCATGGGCCATTAGCTTTCATGCTTAAGGGACTCACCATCAAATCCTTCGAGAAGCTACTCAGTAAAGACAGTAGTCTTCCTGAAGAAATGAAGCACATGGAGCCACATGAAAAGGCTAAGGTGACCAGAGTGTTCGAAAAGAAATCAGGGGTAATCGCAACTGTCAATAAAGGAAAGTAGCCGATAAAGATATATTCAGAAGATCATCGTTAGTCTTCGTCACAGTACTGTCAGAAACAGAGTAGTCAATCCAACCAACGACCATCTCAGGATGGATCACCTTGAACAACGGGTAAAAGAATATCCCTTTTAGAGCGACAGAAAGTTGTTTATTCCATCAAAAATGAAGCTGTACCTAAAATATTCAAAAGCTTGACGAAAAAACAAGAATTCAAACTGCCTGATCTAAAGAAACCCGAAGAGGTGGATAAGAAGAATGAACCAAATTATTGCCCGTACTACCGATTACTTGGACACACTATAGACAAGTGTTTTGTCTTTACAGACTAGCTTGAGAAGAACCTCAAGGAAGAGAATATAACAATCTCGAAGGAGTATTTGAGAGAACTTGAAAAAAGGTTCCGTAAACATGGTTTCAGCTGAGTCGATCTCCCCAATATATCAATATGTCGGAACAGATGGATGGAGAACAACTTGGGATGAACTTAACAGGGTCCTTAATCGGATACAAGATTCATCGAAACAAGCTTCTATGAATACCGAAGAAGGATGGAATGAGGTATGGAGCAAATCATCCAAGATGATATTGAACAAGCTACAGTCTGCATTAAAACAAGCCTCCATTCACAGTCTGCAGCATACCGAGCCCGAGATGAAGATTTCCCAAGAAAATTCGTCATCGTGAAGGACGAAGAGCAAGGAAAAAAAGTGTCATTGCCAAGATTTATAGCACGGGGGGTGGGATACGGGATGCCTCTACTAGACTGGTTGTCTCGGATTTGGGGAAGAAAATCCTCGAACCTTGACTTTGTATGATTATCTTTTTGTCCCTCCAGGGTCTTATGAATATAATGATTATGATTTCGGCTACGTTCTGACTATTTCTAGTAATAATGTGACTGATTATGACCAAGCTAGCTGCGATCTCAATCCCCAAATGATCCTCAAATCGTACTTGGGCCAGATGAACTCGTTGTCAAGGCCAAAGAAGAACTCAATGATATCGCTTACGACAACACTGATAACAAAGAGCCAACTCTCGAGTGTCATGGTGTACCATTTGCCATCAACTTAGACCTCTCCGACGAAGATGAAAAGACACTGGAAGATTCAACAATGATATTTCAAGAAGAAGAGATTAGGGCTGTCAAAAAAGCTCGTTGTTCGCGAACAGTTCGTGTTCGGTTCGTCAAGGAGTTTGTGTTCGATTCGTTCGATAAGTAAACGAGACGAACGTGAACAATTTTTTTTTGTTCGGTTAGTTAAACGAACTAAACACGAACAGTGATGCGTTCGTTCGTGTTTGAATCGTTATTGTTCGAAATATAAAATAATTTAAAATAATTATATATATATAATTTATGATATTTTAAAACATTAAATTTTATAATTATAATATATAATAAACTAATAATAATAATATATTAATATGCTATATTAGTGATATATTAATATATATATATATATATATATATATATTATTAGGGATGTCAAACGGGCTTGTCGTTCTCGTACAACTCGTGTTCGGTTCGTGTTCGGCTCGTTCGTTAAGAAACGAACACGAACAGTGATTTCACGAACAATTTCGAACACGAGCTTATTTCAAACAAACTAAATTTTAAACGAACCGAACACGAACACAAGCTCTTTTCGTTCGTGTTCGGTTCGTTTACACCCCTAGAAGAGATCACAGAAGTCAACTTAAGGAGCGGAAAGGTGTTATCACCAAGAATAGCTCCAATAGACAAAGGAAAACAGATAATGACTCGAGAAGAGATACCCTCACCTACGTCAGTGAAAGAACCACATAATCAAGATAAAATCGGAGGACCCTACAAAGTAGACTACAACGTGCTAGCTCATCTTAGGAAGTTTCCTGTCCGATTAAGCATCTACAACGCTCTATTCTTGTCAAAGGAGATGAGTGAATCTCTAGTTACAGCTTTGCTAGATCCAAAAATTTGCTTAGCTCAGTTGGCTAGCACATCCTCAGATGAAGTTTTCTCGTTGGGAGAAAAGTCAGGGGTAACCTTCACAGATGAAGACTTGCTGCTCGGTACCGCCGACCATAACCGTCCGCTCTACATCTCTGTCAACAATGGCAGATTTGTGTTATCCAAAGTTTTAGTGGATCTTGGAGCATCTCTTAACTTGATGAGTCTATAGACGTTAGCATATTTGGACTTCAACTTTCAGGAGCTCATCCTGGATAAGATGATGTTAAGAGGATTCAATCAAAAGGGAGAAAGAGCCATTGGATCAATTTCATTACTTATGAAGGTCGGAGAACTTGTAACTACCGTTAAATTTCACATCATCGACGCTAATACCTCTTTTAACACTCTATTGGGTCAACCGTGGATTCATGAGCACAATATGGTTCAATCATCTCTTCACCAATGCGTCAAATACCACAAAGATGGTCAAGAAAATTGCATCAAGGGAGACCTACAACCATTTTCAGTGCATGAAGTTGGTATACATGAAGATGCTTCCTACTACGTGCCTCCAAAGAAGACTGTCTTCTTGCACGAAATTTTGATAAACAAAGATAAAGATTCAGAATGATCACAAAAGGGAGGCCATACAACTCTGCTTCAACAACCTTCTACCACTCCATTACAACGAGTTGGTGGAGGATCTTCTAGTTCACGCACCCGAGGTTGAGGCCGGGGACGCGGACAAGGAAAGATCAACTTAATTGTTGAACGAACTAGGCCAACTATCAACATTGGTGATGAATACAGTTATGAAGATGAGGTAATGATGACAAAGCAGAAGAAGCCTCAGTATGAGATATCCCTAGAAGACATAGAGAGGAATGAATATGAAACAATGTATGATCGGATAAACCACTATGTGGATACTATGACCCTCACTCCGATTCTCCCTCAAAATGTTGAGAGTTTAGAGGTCAAAGAAGTCCGTATTGTTGGTTCAATGCCAATCAAATTTTATCGTGCTTCTACCTCTACTGAGTTTGAAAAACATGTAAATTTGGATGTTGCTTCTAATGAATTAATGAAATTACCTTTTGGTTACTTCTCACCTTGTGTTCGAAAGTTAATTCAACAGGGACATTTACCAAAATGAATGCCAAAAGATAAATTTTAACTTTTTAAAAAATTATGGAATACTAAAAGACAAACTCCCAATTCAAAAGAAGGTCTCAGATTTGGTATAGTTGGACTAATCGATGATTTTGAATTTTGCATGGTTGTTACTAGTGAGTCTGAAGAGTAGTGTCTTGATATAGAGGATGACTCTGCTGATCAACCAATAGAAGATGCTCCCCCAGAATTTGAGGAAGAAATTAAATCCACTGTCGATGAATTGAAAGAGATTAACCTCGGGACTGAAGAACAACCCAGACCTACTTTTGTAAGTTCTCTACTTGATGACGAAGAATCTGCAGAATTAGTCAAACTATTAGCAGAATTCAAAGATTGTTTTGCATGGAGATACGATGAATTGTCATGACTATCAGCAGAGGTTGCTGTCCAAAAACTTGGGGTGGACAAGAATGTAACCCCAGTAAAACATGCTCCAAGGAGAATGCGCCTTGAGATAGAACAACAAGTCATCACTGAGGTGAAGAAGTTGATAGACGCCAACTTTGATAAAGAGGAGCAGTAGCCCACATGGTTAGCCAATATTGTACCTGTTAAAAAGAAAAATGAACAGATCCGCGTTTAGGTCGACTTCAAAGATTTGAACAAGGCATGTCCAAAAGACGAGTTTCCACTACCTATACCAAAAATGATGGTGGATATCGCTTCGACACATGAAACTTTCTCCTTCATGGACGGATCGTCGGGGAATAACCAAATCAAGATGGCTCCCGATGATGCATCACTTACACCTTTCAGAGCACCGATTGGAATCTTCTGCTACACAGTGATGTCGTTTGACTTAAAGAACACCGGAGCAACATATCAGCGTGCAATGATGAAGTTTTTTGACGACCTCATTCACAATCAAGTAGAATGCTACGTGGATGATCTGGTCATCAAAAGTAAATGGAAAATAGACCATTTGTACAATTTGAGGATTTTGTTTGAATGGTTACGACAATATGACCTTAAAATGAATCCCTTAAAGTGCACCTTTGGCGTCACATCTGGGAAATTCTTAGGATTCGTTGTCCGTCATTGGGGAATCGAGATCGACCCGGATAAGATTAAAGCTATCTTGCAAATGTCTCCCCCTAAAACCTTGAAACAGCTACGTTCCTTCCTAGGGAAGTTGGCATATCTGAGATGCTTTATTTCTAATATATCAGGTAGGTGTCAGCCTTTCTCGGCATTAATAAAAAAGGATGCCAAATTTATTTGGGAAGAGAAATGCAAGCAGGTCTTTGAGGACGTTAAATAATATTTAATGACACCTCCTATTTTGGTAGCCCTTATCCCAGAGAAACCATTGATACTTTATATCACAGCTTTAGATGACTCTCTTGGAGCCATCTTAGCCCAAATCAATGAGGAGGGTAAAGAAAATGCACTCTACTACTTTAGTTGTCGTCTGATACCGAAGGAGATAAGGTATCCACCTATTGAGAAGCATTTTCTGGCAATAATTTTCGCTGCCCAAAAGCTTAGACATTACATGCTTTCTCATAAGATCACCCTAATTTTGAAAGTTAATCCATTGCAATATTTGATGACCCGAACAACACTCTTCGGACGTTTAGCAAGATGGTCAATGATTTTATTGCAATTTGATATAACTTTTGTGCCTCTCCATGCTATCAACGGACAGATTTTAGCAGACTTTCTCGTTGCACACCCACTGCCAGCTGAGTCATCTCTCAACGACGAGTTACCAGATGAGCAAATACTACAAATGGAATTTTCTAGTGCACAGAGCTGGGAAATGTACTTTGATGGTGCTTCGTCAGCCAGGAAAGACAAGGGATCAAGCACAGTTATACCAGGCAAGGCAGTGATCAGTTTGATCTTTATTACGCCAGATAAGGGTATGTTGAGGTTCTTAAACCGCCTGACAGAGCCGTGCACCAACAATGAAGAAGAATATGAAGCCTTAATCATCAGATTGGAATTGGCAATTTCAATGGATATAACAAACGTTGTCATTTATGGTGACTCTCAACTTGTCATCCAGCAAGTCATCGGACAATACAAAATTTTAAAATCAAGATTAGCAGAATACCATCGGTACGCGATGAAGCTCCTGGAGCAGATTCCAAAGGTGACTTTCTTCCGAATTCCTCAAGGACATAATGCTCATGCCGATGCTCTAGTAAAACTCGCTAAGGAAATGGCGTGTCCCTCGGAGGATTCCATCAAAGTCACGGTGCAAGGAAGACGAGTCTTACATGGAAATGAATTCAAAACTCTACACAAACTTGGATAAGAAGAAACAATAAATATAGTTACAGACATCAACAAAGATTGACGCAAGTCATTAATAGAATATTTGCTACTGGGAAGCTGTCGGAGGACAAGTCTGAGGCGCACCACATCACAAGAAGGGCCATGTCTTACGCTCTGGTGGGAAATGTTCTCTACAGAAGATCGTTCGACCAAATGTGGCTACGGTGTTTGAGCAGAGCTGAGGCACAAAATATTGTCAAAGAAGTACATGCCGGATTGTATGGCGCTCACCAGTCAGGACCAAAAATGAAAATGAAGATCAAAAGACTCGGATATTATTGACCAACAATGATGTCTAATTGCATGGATACAGCTAGAAGATGTCACAAATGCCAAGTGCATGCGGTGGTCTTACACCAGCCTCCGAATGTGCTACACCCAACTGTTGTCTCATGGGCATTCGAGTGTTGGGGCACAGACATAATAGGTCCAATAGACCCTCCATCTTTTAAAGGACACAGTTTCACACTTGCAGCTACAGATTACTTCTCCAAATGGGCAGAGGCAGTATTCTTACGTGAGGTTACAACACAGCATGTCCTTCAATTTTTCAAAGGCCAAATCGTCTACCATTTCGGAGTACCGCAAAGAATGAAATCTGACAATGGGACAGCTTTTAAAAGTACGAAGATCAACAATTTTGTCAGAAGACATGGGATAGATTGGAGATACTCTACAATTTACTATCCTAGAGCAAATGGTCTTGCTGAAGCTTTCAACAAGACACTGGTACAGATTTTGAAGAAAACACTGGATGAAAATAAAAGGGATTGTCATAACAAACTGTTAGAAGCCTTATGGGCCTACCGGATGACTTTCAGGACTCCCACTCAGTGTACACCTTATATGCTCGTGTACGGGACCAAGGTCGTGATACCGCTAGAAATCCAGATGCCATCTCTCAGAGTCGTCGTTGCCAACCAACTCACTATGGAAGAAAGTGTAAAACTCAAACTTGAAGAACTGGAAAGTCTCGAGGGAAAACGATTGGAAGCACAGCAACATTTGGAGCTCTACCAGGCAAAGATGGTACAAGCCCATGACAAATTGGTCCGCCTGGGGACATTCAAAATTGGTGACCTCATACTCAAAAGACATATTCTTGCTCGCCAGAAAATAGGTGGAAAATTTGAGCCAACTTGGGAGGGACCATTTGTCATTGAGAAAGTTTTTACAGGAGGAGCCTACAAGTTAGTGGACTTCCGGGGCGAAAGACCTATGTTATCGATAAATGGACGATACTTGAAAACCTATTACGCAACCTGATGTTGCCTGCCTCCGCTTGCCTCTGCTTGCTTTTAAACTTTGAAACTTTGATTGTTTTAGGGTTATCTATATGGCCATATGTCTATGACCGGGTCCAAATTTTGTAATTAACCTCAATATAATGAAACTTTTGAGAAGATTTTTGAACTCACACGTTCTCTTTTCTACTTTTGAATTTAAATACTCCATTAAATTAAACAAAACTCACACATAAAATGAGTAATCTTTTTGACCAAAACATACTAAAATTTACTTTAATGGATACTCTATTTTGTTCTTATTCATGCCAAACTTCGGCCCACTGACGTTTCTTTCTGCATCTGCAGAAAAATGTCAGGACAGAGGCTAATCTTTGCCTTCCAGGATGGCTGGAACCTCGCAGTGAATGAAGTGATGGTGACAGAAGGAGGTGTCGTAGATTTCAACATGGATTTTAACTAGATTGATATGGACTACGAGGGTCCTCTAATGGACGTCTTCAGCAATGAAGAAAAGGAGGGACTGCCTTCACTTTTGAGGGTGACCACTCAAGACGATTTGTCACTTAAATGTAAAAACGTGATGGCAGAACAAGATCCGATGGAGGGGCCCAGCCGACTGCCCTCCATGATAGCTACTCCAACAAGGGGCTTAATAGCCGCCTGTGGTGAACAACTACCCAATACTCCACTCCGCAGGACACAACGTAGAAATGCAAGCTGAAAGAAACAAAGAGCCTTTCTGCGATAGAAGCGCAAGCGCCAAAGAGACGTGAGCAGTTTTCTTACCACCATTACTGGGGGACATATTTACGATCCAGATCTGAGAGAAACTTCTGCCAGCTTGCCCACTATGGATGAAGAGTCAGGATTTATGATAGGATCAGATGTGCCTCCGGTCCCAGATATCTTGTGCAGAGGTTACCCAACATGCAACGTTGAGGTACCAGCCGAGACATCAGTCACGAGAGCATTTGTAGAATGCCCGGACTGCAATGTTCTACATCTACAACATTTCAGTACCTTAGAAGAATACACTTCAAGCACCAATGAGTCTCAGAGTTTAGACTTTGCGACAAATGAATCATATGTCCCACTAGGGATGGATAAGCACGCACCATGGAGCCCAAGATCATACATCCCACTTGAGGCTGAATCTCGTATTCTGGATCGGCCAACACCAGTTTGGATTCCCACCAAGGCCAAGAGGAAGGAACGGCGCAGGCAGCAGCCAACTCCCGGTATGGTAGAATACTACAAAATAAGCAAAGTGAACAAAAGAGAATTTGAGTTCTATGAAGAGGTTTAGGGAAATTTTATCAACATATTGGAGGGCCTGGAGCCATATACCAGAGTTTTCTCTGAAACTGATGACAGAAGCATTCTAGACTTCATCTTTGATTTAAGAGATAGAAGTCGAGCGGGCCTTCTCATGGATAGAACATATTTTGAGCCGAAGAAATGGATGCGGGGAAAGGGAAGAATCACCATCCAATGCGACTATTGCTACAATTTTACAAACGACAGACAGGGAAATCCGCCTGGGATCCTCAGGTACAACCAAGTGGATCCATTACTGTAAATGATAAAATGGATGATCAAGAGAATGGTTAAGTGGAATATTCTACCTGCTACTTGCATCCCAACAGTTGTATCATCAACATTTATGAAGAAGGTGACTGCATTCCCCCACACATTGACCATCATGACTTTGTGACACCTTTTTGCACGGTCTCGTTCATGAGTAAGAGAAATATTCTGTTTGGAAAAGAAATTGATATAGTCGGCCCTGGCGAAGTCAGAGGGGCTGTGGAGATTCCTCTTCTAGTTGGGTCAATACTTGTTCTCTAGGGCAACAGTGCAGACGTTGACAAGAACTGCATTCCAGAAGTATGACACCGTAGGGTGTCTGTAACGTTCCGCAGGATGGATGACAGTAAAATACCATATGGATTCCAGCAGGACCCGGATTTGGAGGAGTTGTTTCCTTACGAGCTATGAGAAGGTTGTACCTCTAATTACATGCGAAGGGAACTCTTATCCTGGAGCATGACTTAGAAGATCTGCTTGATCAGGAGCTCAATATACCAGGCACAGAGGGTTCACTTGCTTTCTTTCAACAACATGACATGTATTTGATGTAATCAGTCTATGATGTACTCATATTTTGAGATGACTCTCAATGTATTTAAGCATGTATTACATGTTGTACCCTTTTTTGAGGCATTAGCCTATGTTTGATCTGTCGCATCTTTATTGAAGCAGATTAATGGAAATTTCTCTCAAGTTGTGCATTTTTGTCAATTGCCTTCTTGTGAGATAGATGAAAGCCGCGAACCATGCGATGGTTCTGAGTTCCAATGAATAAAGAACGAAACAACAAATCTTTGACAACGTAACAAAACACAAATGAAAGATAATCATAAATGAATGAATAACAAAACAAATTTCATATCAACCAATTAAAATTAAAACTTTAAAAACACAATTTTGAAAAATCAATTGTGATAAAAACAACAAGAAATAAAATAAATCTTGTGACTGGATACTTCCATTTTTCAGAATTTCCTACTCTTTGTGCGCACAGCACAACCATCGTTATCTACATTAACTCTCTACATATCCTCACAGAATTTCACATTCTGCACAAAACTCACAAAGATCTACAAATCTTCTTCAAAATCAACCTTCTCACATAACACACTACTACAAATTCAAAATCACAAGCTCTTTGTAAAGTTCATATCACATATTCAAATCAGTACCAAAATCCTGATTCTCACATCTTTAAATTGATACTTACATTTCAATTCTCTTATCTTTGAATTGATACCTACATTTCAATTCTCTTATCTTTGAATTGATACCTAAATTTCAATTCTCTCTTCTTCGGATTGATACCTACATTTCAATTCTCTCTTCTTCGGATTGAGACCTACATTTCAATTCTCATTTCCGAATAAGTCCTACATTTCTGATTCATTGCATTCTAGGTCGGTCCTTACGTTCCGATGCTTTCTTTTGAGAATTAACCTACATTTTAATTCTTATTTTTGAATCAATTTTACATTTCTGATTCATTACATTCATGGTCGGTCCTTACATTCCGACACCCTCTTTTGAGAATTGACCTACATTTTAATTCTCATTCTCGAATCAGTCTTGCATTTCTAATTCATTACATTCAAGGTCGGTCCTTACATTCCGACGCTTTCTTTTGAGAATTGACCTACATTTCAATTTTCAATTC